>JANHFX010014008.1:36461-59605 GCA_027560015.1 Chloroceryle amazona | reverse complement strand
CTTCTTACTATTATTCTCATTCAAGCTGTTCTAGTTTCCTTTTTTAATCACTAAGTCTCTCTCCCTCATTCCCTTTCACTACCCCTTTGGGGAGGGAGGGGGGTTAACAGAGAGCGTCTGTAATTGGTCTAAGGGTCCACCCTGACCCAAAACTGTGACAACCCTCAAAGTCACTGTTGGACTGATAAAGCTTTATCATGACCCTTGCATGTTCCAGCACCTTCTTGAGCTGTTGGAAAATCAGAGTAAACTAATTTTATTATAATTGCCTCATGTCAACCAGATCTCCAGCCCCGCTCTCTGCATATGTCATGGCACACTAGGGTGTCTTCTGCTAAAGCCAATTCCAAACGTGAGGCATCCACTTCACTTGAAGGAACTGAAAAACATAAACTGCTTTTATTTCCTCCTAATAGTCTCTGCTAACCATCTTGTGTCTAAAAACAAATCATCACATTTTGGGAAAAAAAAAAGGAAATAAATTTGCCTGTAGACAATCCATGCCATAAAAAGCTTTAACAATGCTTAAACAGTTATGTTATTAGCAAATTAATGTGCTTTTTGTATGACAGATCAATCATTCATAGGTGTGGTTATACCATTCTGCATCATATTTAAGTAAGCAAGCTTTGTATTCATGAAAGCATTTCCAACTCCACCAGCACTTTGTGTTTTCTGGGCTTCATAGGAAACTTGCTTGAAGTTTGAACTCATCATTTCTCCTAGCTTGAGTGAAGGCACAAAGTCATATCTTGTGCAGTGATGATAGATGGAATTAGCACCGATAGCAGAAGTGAATCATATTGCCTGAGGTTGGCAACTACAATGATGTAGTTGACCATTTAGCAACGTGTTCAGTATGCTTCACACCCTCAAACTGAACAGAATAACCTGGGCAAAACTAATGAGTCCAATATATGAAAACAGAGCTCCCCAAAAGTAGAAGTAGCTTTTCAGAAGATATAAGTAGCAGCCCCATCTGCACTCAAGCTTTGTCACTAATCTGAATGTTCTCTTTGTTTGTTTGGTTTTTTTTAATTCAGAAAGCTTGGTGGTTTCTGCCCCAATATTATGCCTTGCAGGTATATTCAATGCAGTTGTACATAATATGATGCTTAGTTGTCCAATTACGTTTTGTACTGATTACCACAGTAATCTGCATCACAATTAAGAAAGTAACACGCATACCAGTTGCAGTCAAAAGGAAGTGAAGGTTTGGAGGTATATGAAGGTTTCCAATGTATTTTTAAAGAAACCTCCCATTGAAGAATCCTTGCAGAAGCCCTTGATATACACACTAAATAAATGCAACAAAAGTGCCAATAAAATTATAGTTTAATCTGCTTTGTAAGTAAAGGGTCAAGTGGCATGAAGAATACTCTGCAAATTACTTACTGACACTGACAAGTTACTCTTCAGAGAATTTTCACTGCACATTTGTCTGTAGGCTGCAACTGTTTTAATAATGCAAATGTAATTTACGAAAAAGAAAAAGGGTAGGCCACAACTGAAATAGAACATTTATTGAATCAAAATCAATACTTTCCTTTTAATATCTACAAGCCAACGCTAAACAGACTTTATTCAAGAATGAACATAATGTACAAAAAAAGTATGTCTGTTATAAAAATATGTCAATTTTATTTTTTTTCTGGCTATTGAGCTGAAAACATTTTGACAAGTGCAAGGTAGGTTTGGCAAGCAAATTTAAGCCACTATTACCAACAACAAAGTTCAAATAATTTTGTAATCATAGTATATTTAAAACTAATTGATAAAAGTGGCATTGGAAATGTTGACCCCTAAAAAAAATATGTCACTGCACTGCCATGTGTTTATGCACCCAAACAATTGAACATCTTGATCATCCGCTGTCACAAATCAATACCTCTAGCAGTGAAGTTTATCCAACCTAATTCAAACTACTAAACCAGATAACTGACACCTACCACTGGAATATAACTTAGGGAAGGCAAACTGCCTTCACAGCCCTGCTTGTTGTTTGTTGTTTGCAAAGTGAGAGAGAAAGGTAGGTAGCTTCATATATGTTTAAATCAACCTGACAGCTGTTGTGATGTGAAATGAGGGAAAGCATGGAAACAGAATAAATCATCATTTCTGACAGGAACTACATTTATGAACACATGCTGTAACACATATGTAAACACAAGTGTTTATGTATAAAAATGGACCTGACTAGGCTCAGTTATGCCTTATTTGTTTGGAAGTGTTTTTTTCACATAAAAAAAATTAACTCAACCAGAACTCAAATACTTGACTTCTCTCAAACCACCGACAAGGAGGGAAAAAGGGGACCATTTATAGAGAAAATTTGAAAACAGTGCAATATTAAAATACAATTTCACAACATGTGAAAGAAACATGCTTTGGAACCTGAGCAAAAGGCATTTTACTGACTTAGGAAAAAGTCACCCTGTACGTTGTTTTCATTGGCATCTGTTCTACCAGTTTAGCATGCTGCTTTTAGCAACATCCATGGCCCCGAAATATTTAGTACACAGAAACTGCCAACTACTCAGAGAGGTCTACTAAACTTTTCAGCTAATATTGCAGGCAGTCTGACATGCTGCTACTGGAAATGACCACACAGCCTAAAATTAAGAAAAACTGGAGAAAAAAAAAGAAGCAGTCAAACATGATGCTCTTCTTCTTTTTTAAATAGACTAAAATGCTTCCACAACATTTAGATACTTTACTACACTGGTTTACAGTCTCAAGGTCAGCTCTTTTAAAATAAATATACTGAACATTTACAACAAATGCTTCATGAATGCAAACTCTGTCTCTATTATTTCAAGACCAGTTGGACAACAACTAAAATAAAAACATAACTCTGAAGCAGCTAAGTTACAAGTCCTTTTTCAGAAACAGGCATGACTCAGTGTCACAGTAAAATTTTTCACCAGTCTGCAGTAGGCATTTTTTTTTCTTCTTCTAGCACCAAGCAGGCCACCATACAAGAAACCTCACAAAGCATGCGGTCATCTACTCTGCTGATTTTGTATGAAATACTAATTTGTGCTTGCAGGTCCCACACATTTTCAAAAATGGGTATGAACAATAGATGATTGAAGATATTAATGGAAACTCCCTTATTTCTAAAATACTTGAGCGGAGAAAGGATTGAAAGACTAAAAAGCAACACAATGTTGCACATTAGTATTTGTGAGGGATGAGGGAAGCTAAGGTTGGTGCTTTACTTTGCCTTAAAACAAACAAAAAGCTAAAACCAATCCTAAACAGCTCTATGTCCATGACAATGGTAGAGGCCAATGTGTGCATGCCACTGAAAGGCACGGTTGGACCAATCTGATAAATGGCATCATCAGAGCAGAACAGCAACTTTTCACTGGAGTAATCACAAAGGGTGAACAATGAGCCGTCACTTCTCCCGTCATGAGCACAGAAAGCAGTCACCAAGGCAAAAAAAGGGGACACAGGAAGGAAGATACAGGGCTTCACATAAACCTGGAAAAGAGAAAACACACATTAAACTGAGTTTTGAACATTCTGAGTGACCATTTTCCTACTGTAACATTGCTACTCATTGTTTTAACATCATAAGTATTATGTTTAGATGGATGGAACTGTTGAAAAAATGGTACCCCAATCATATCACAAAATGCTTCTGAAATTTGTTATACAGCTAACTTCACTTTCAAAGATTTGCCTATACTATCTCCATCTTAGGTATAAATTAGGCTTAGGGACAGACTGATGCAGTCAGGACAATCTCTTGTTCACTGTGTTAAAAATTTAACATGTTTGCATGGTACTGAATTTTTTACTCAGGTACTGAATTTTTTACTCTGAATGCATTTTAAAATTGGGCATCATAAAGACATAGTTATTTATAGGAAGCTAACTATGAAGGAACATGATTGTTCTTCCTACTACTATAACAGTGCCTAAATGCAGAGTGCAGTACTTACTGGAAAGCTTTCCCCAGGGTTATCCTGCCTTTGTATCTACAAATTGCATCTGGACATTTGCAGACATGCCACCTCCATAGCCTCCCTTGGACTGCATTTGGTTCTGAATTGAGCTCACCTGGAGACAGAGGGGGGCAGAGAAAACAAGACAGGCAGTTAGTTAGTAAGCTATGGTGTCTTCTTGTTTAAGTTTGATTTTCAAGTGCTACCATACCATTAAAGCTACTTTACTTTTGCATAAGGACCTGTGCAGTGTGAGGACAGGCTCACTGGAATTTTCACTCTGCAGGCAGCTCAGCAGGAGAGATGGAAGAACTGGTGCTGAGGCAGAAGTTTCTCCTCTCTCCCAACATTAACTGTCTGTTTTAGGCTTTTACTGACCACATGTTTACTCGAAAAAAAAAAAAAAATCAAATCTCTTACAGGTATCCAACTCCACTCTCTCAGGCTTAATTTATCTTGTTCATGGAAAATATTCTTTGTCAAGTATGATAGAACAGAGAAGTTGACAGCATGATGTTAAAAAATACAATAGACAACTTACAAAGATCTGGACAATTTCTGCACTGTATGGCTTACTTCACATATTAAAGGATTTTCTAAACTAAAAAGGAACGTTTGCTTTGTGAAAGTTTTTCTATTTACATAACAGTATACACTGCTTTCCTTAATTGCCACTATTCCTTTAAATGGCAGAAGGGATTTTTTGTTTAAATCATAATCTATCAACTTCCTTGGAAACCGCTTATCTGAAGGCATTTTTAATCTGATGCAAATAAATACATAAAGAACACCCTCCTCCGGCCCCCCAAAGACATGCCCATGCTTCTATGGCTTTAATTGCTTTTATCAGCAAAAAGGAAGGGAATCTGTATTTCTTTCCTGCTTCTGTTGCAGGGGTCTAAACAATCATCTCCAAGTGCCTGCAGGAAAACAACTCCAACCTCAAAGGTTTGGCCTTTATCTCCCTGCAGCCCAGAGCATACAGAATAACATATGCATTCAAGGCTACAGATTCTGAAACTGAACCTGCAAAGCCCATGCCTGCAGGGCACCACTTGCGACGATTATGAATATGCTCCTTCACAGAGGCCTCAAAAAAATCACTGGAAAGATGGAGAAATATTTTTAAGTAGCTCGCATGATATTTTTCCTGTCTACAAGGAAAAAAAAGCAGCATATTCTTTTCCACAGCAAAGAAAAATACACGCACTCACACAAAACCAATCAGCACAACTATTTATTACACAGTTTCTCAAAATAATGTGAATATTTGAGAATATATTCTCAAAATAATCTGAAATCAGAGCCTGGTTTAGGATCTTTGTCTTCAACAGCATGGCATATTGCAATTTGGCTGTGCAAAAGATCTGATTTTTATGTATTTAAGCAGTGCAATGTAAAAACATTTTCTACCTTGGTGCTTTGCTCAAGTGGTACAGCTGCAGGAAAGCAAAGTTATATTCACATTTTTCTTCAGGGAAAAGTGTTCAAAGCCAATATTCTAGTGGGTCTGACAGAAACTACAGATTCAGAAAGGAAGTGTGGAGATGTGCAATCACATTCATGGCATGCTGCTTAAGAAATTTCTCAGTTCATGAAGGCAGTCATCTTCTTCAACAAGGATCTTCTGTTGGTCATTGGAACAAAAAGAGTTTGAATTTAATCTTTTTTTTTTTTCCCTCAGAAAATAATTCATCTACGTGTAAATGTATGCACAAGAATGACTTGAGGATGGCATTAATTTCAGCTGAATGAACCCTGTCTCTAGTGAAAAAGAGCTAGAGAAACTAACTTCCAGCCTGACAACCTACCTACACGACTTCAAAATTTTGGAAAACAGCACATTGTTAGGCTAAAGTGTAAACTGTTATTGATACTTCTAAAGCTTAGAAAAATTTCTCTGGTACTTGAGTCACACATAAAAGTATTTGTATTAGGTGGGTAAAGAAGTATCAGTTTAAAATGCAGAGGCTGTTACACCTAATGCAGCAAATTAAAACTTGACTGCAATAACCATTCAGTGGTTATTTTGTATGTGAAAACTTTTACAGGAGACATAATGTTAAAAATACTAAGCAAAAGCATGTCTAACAATTGTAGGCCTATAAAGTGGCATTTTTTTCTGAAGCATCCTCCCTTTGAGGCAGTCTGAGCTACAAGAACAAGCACCGTGAAATGCAAATATTTTTTTTTTATTTCCCAAAGATGCCATTGCCTTATTCTGATGACACATAATGGCAAGTTTCTTCTCTTTTATGTCTACTTTAGGTAGGATAAGGATTTAAAGATTTTGGAAGAGGGCTGCATCAATTGAAGATTGTACAATCTGTTGTGCTGCTGTCTCAGTAATTTCCTTCATTCCTTCTCTTTCCCTCCCTTCTAGAATTAGGAAATAGCGCAGATGGTCCTTGAGAACAAAAACAAGGGAAAAGTAAGAAAGGACAGGATGCATGAAATCAAAGGCAAAAATGGGGAATATGAAAAATTAAGAGATTTCACCATGGAATATGAAGTTAAAATAAGAAATAAATTGATGAGAATGAGAAAGAAACAGTACATAGATGGCTGGCTCCTACTGTTTAAGTGTACCTTTCATGAAGAAGCAAGGTGCTCTACAGAGAAGTCAAATGAAAAAGCAAAATATTTCCATAGTCAGAAAACACTGTACTTAGAATTGTAAGGATATGTAATGAAAAACAATGCTGATGAAAAAAGGCAGAGTAGATAGTGGATGAAGAACCAAATTTATATGGGAAAATCTAATGAAGTTGTAGGAGGTCCTCCTAAGATATGCAGAAGAGAGAGAACGTACAGGGAGGGATATAATGTCCATACTATAAAGGAAATTAAACAGAAAAAAAAAACAAAACATGGAGGTTAACACTGTAATCCTGGAAGATTATAGACTATAGAGACTGTAGAGACTAAACAAGGAGACTGGGTGCGGAATTAACACAGTAAGTCACCACAGAAGAATCAGAAAAATAAGCAGTGTGAAAAAGTAGAGATTTTTGCTTCTGAAGAGAGAGAGGAAAAAAGGATTTATTTTTTTTTTACGTACAGACCACTTTCTATCTGGGATAAGAAAAACCTCTCTCACTACTGATGCAGCACATTATCCAAAGTAAAAAATGTGAGAGAAAGAGATCCAGTTATGAGCATTCAAAATGACAGTCTTTGTAGGGACACAATAATAATTCTCTGGAGATGAGTTGGCTATTATGCAAGACAAAGGTGAGGGCAAGCAGAAGGAAAGTCTGAGGTGAAAGATCAAAGATTCAGGCAATCACAACAAACCTCACATGAGTCAGCTCAGCTGTGAAAATGAGGAAGATTCTCACAGGAGAGAAAAGCAAGCATTAAAAAAAAATGTTTAAAAACAAATTGAACTTATCACTTAACACTTTATTATTTCAATTTACAAGGTCTTAAATATTAATGTAATGTATGGTATTAAATAAGTGTTTTTAAGTGAATTTTCTCAAGGTGAAGCTGAGTTTGTCCATTTAACTTGCTTACATATATTTTAGTACAAATCACTTTGAATCCATGATGGTTTTTTTTTCTGACAGAACGTAGTGTGGTGTTTGTCATGTCAGATTTTCTAGCTTTGCCCTTCTCCCATACATACAACAATTGCTCCATGGAAAAGGACCTTGGAGTCCTAACAGACAACAAGCTACCCATGGGATAACAATGTGCCTTGTGGCCAGGAAGTCCAATGGTATCCTGGGATACATTAAGAGGAGCGTGTCCAGCAGACCAAGGGAGGTCCTCCTCCCCCTCTACTCTGCCCTAGTGAGACATCACCGGGAGTACTGCATCCAATTCTGGGCTCCCAGTTCAAGAGAGACAGAGATCTACTTGGAGAGTCCAATGGTGGGCTAAAAGGATGATTAAGGGGCTGGAAAACATGACTTATGAGGAAAGGCTGAGACACCTGGGGTTTTTTAGTCTGGAGAGGAGAAGACTGAGAGGGGATCTAATTAATGTCTCTAAATACATAAGGGCTGGGTGTTAAGAAGCCAAGGACAACTTCTCACTTGTGCATTGTGATAGTACAAGGGGCAATGGTTTAAAGCTAGAGTACAGGAAGTTCCATCTCAACATGAGAAAGAACTTGACTGTTATTGGAATAAACTCCCCAGAGAGGTCATAGAGTCTTCTTCTCAGGAGAGTTTCAAGACCTGTCTGGATGCATTTCTGCATGATCTGCTCTAGCTTTGTCCTCGCTGGCAGGGGGATTGGACTCAATGATCTTCAGAGGTCCCTTCCAACCCCTAACATTCTGTGATTCTGTGATTCTGTGATAATTACAAAAGTTTTTGTGTGATCTCAATAAGCTGTAAACTGGTTGAAACTGCAGATGACCACACTTGCCTACATTAAAACTATCTCCTTTACAGCTCTATTCTCTCTGCTGCTATCTCTGATAGAACATTTTCTTCTCCTTTGTCAAGGAATATCTTTCATCATTTTCATCTCAAAACATTTTTTTTCCCTTTTAAGAGGATTACTAAGGTCAAGAAGTATTTTCATCATTATCTACATACAACCAACTCCTACATCATATGTAATTGACCTTAGAAAGAGATGGACATTTCAGTCAATATGAAGCTGTACAAAAGAAATCTATCATAAGCTGATTTTCAGTATCTATCTTAGCCTCTGCTATTCACTTTCAGAGAGATAAAAGTATTTATTGTTCCTATCATCTACAGGAAGCCACAAAATCTTGCCTGTGACATTGCTACTTGCTCTGGAAATAATTAACACTGTAAATACGGCTACAGAGAATGGAAAAACCACAACAAGGTCATCCAAAAATATTTGTGTGCACCATCGATGAAGGCAAGTTAAGAGCTTTACATGAACTACTTTTAAAATAGCTTAAAGCATTTAAGGTAAGAAATCTAGTGATTTATACGACACATTTAAAAGCTTTCTCTAATATACCTCTTATTTTAGTTCATAAATGCCACTAGAATGAATTTTTGAAAGTATTCTACATGTAGCCTATACAATATATACAGCATTTACTACTTGTTGTCAATAAATATAGGAATTTGAGAAATTATATTCCATAATCTTGAATGTAACTGTTTAGGGCTTGGAATTAAGATGCCAGCAGATTATTCTTCAGTTTTATACAGATGCTATATTACAGTTGAAGACTCTTTGTTTCAGCCACAATATAAATATACATCAACAGTGTTCCTGTATTCTGTCTAGGAAGAAATATTCTTCATCCACTCATGCTTACCGAGTTCATTCCACTGAACAGATCTCCTGATCCTACATGAGCTGTGTGAACAAAGTTTGTTGGCTCCCCAATCATGCTTCGGTCAATCCGCCGTCGCCTTTTCTGAAAGGTAAACAAACCATTTGAGAGTCATTGAAAAGGCAAAACCAATGTGTGTCATAAAAGCTGGGATATTTCATACACTGTAAGATATTTCTGAAGACTCAAAAAAGCAGAATGCAAATTCCCAGGTTAACCAAGACACTGTCCTTTCTTTTTACTTGGAGGATCTATAGTGGATCATTACAGCAGAACTGATACCACTCCTAAAGTTTAGGCTAATAAAACATCTGTAGATAACCTTGCTACATTGCACAATTTATTAAGCCGTATTTGCAGTGTTTCATACAGTAACTTCTGCCTATATTTGTATTTAAATCATGACGTGACCGATCAAATTTGAGGTCATTCAAAACTAAAATTAAGGATCAAAGACCATTAGTATAGACTATGAAACTGCTAACTTCCAGAATTTCTGATCCGCATGCCATGGGAATTTATATCACTATTTGTAGTACACTTCATAGTGATGTGCAGAACAATACCTTGAGTTTGATCAGTGTTAACCATAGAAATATCTTCAGTGAACCCTGCATACTCAGATAACTTCCAGTCTGTGTGGTTGTAAAGTGTGAGCTGAGGAGGTGCAGTGAGATAGGAAGGCAGGATGCCAGATTAGGGACTCTGATTCCTGTGCTGAGAGACAGAAGGCAAGAATTCCTTCACCTCTGTCTCCCCTTTCTCAGAGTAATAGTTTAATTTTTTATTACTGTAATAACACATACATGAAAAAATTCAGGCAGTAAGGACTCCCTCTAGTTTAAAGCTGCTTTGGTCTCCTGCTTCCAGCTAAGATTGCATCTGAAGGAGTAAAACAAGAAAACCCTATCTTCATTTCTTAGGCTAGAGCTGGGAAGCTTACATACACAGGGAAAACCATGTGGTATGTAGTCACCTTATGCCCATATACTCTATTTGAAAGAAATACAAATTGAACCAAAAACAAATACTAAAATAGCCATGATGCACAGTATAAGTTTCTCAGTATGTGTCATACAAAATACAGTGTAATAGCTAAGAAGCCACTTGAGATCAGTTAAAAGCTTCCCATTGTCATTTCCAAGTCCACTCAGTCTCATTTTTAAAGGGATTTACGTTTCTAATCTGCAGTGAGATCATAAAATGACCCAGACTTGAGACAGAAAGGTACATGCCTCATGAGTGGGCTAGCTGTTATTAAAACACAGCTACGGATTAAATATTTATGAATCACAGCACACAGCTACAAGATTACATCCCCAGGTTTAGCCAGCAAGTACAGAACACATTTAATTCTTCCCTGTAACTTTCCCCTGTTATTTAAACCACATTTCAGTATGTTTCAGTATCTTACTGCATCATGTTAATAGCTGGGGTGAGGAGAAACACATAAAATGCTCCCATAGAAATAGTAAAACAAAATGATATGAGCTGCCCAAACTATGAGTGGATTCTCTACTCCCAACAAGTCTGACAAGATCAACCAAAGGAAATAATCATAGCTGTAACAACATCTTCATGTAAAGGGATTTCATAGAGAAAATACTTATGGAAATTTCACAAGATGTCTCAATTCCAGAAAAGGGTAGAGTTCATAGAGCTGTAAACAGTCAGAACAGGATCTACTACCATGTCCCACCAATGCATTAATATTTAAATCTGGAATTCAAACTCATACATCCAGCAAACAATTTCTTAAGTTATACATGGTATCAGCTAGTAAATGTTGCTATCATACATAACTAGATTAACCTGGGGAGAGGGTCCCCACATGAGGTTTATGCTTCCACTGGATAAGAACAGTTTATGTGATGTGTTCATGACAAGGAGCATCCCCACCAGGTTGTGATTATTTTAAATTCACACTGAAGTGTTTACAGAATTACAGTACGTATTATGCTGCGACTCTGACAGAGGAAGAATCTCTAGTGAGCTATATGAAACACATTGCTCCAATTAAAACAGTAATTGTTTCAGGTCTGCAGTACTTGCCCCTCTCCCCATTTTAAAAAAAGCACAGCCAGTGAGATTCATTTATATGTCGTAAACAATACATCTATGATTTCTTATGGTTAATAGGAGTTTTGAAATACAGTGTTTTTGATGCAGAGAAGATGTGGACAGTCTCAAAGCTTTTGTAATTTTTTATTTGTTTTGCAAATAACCAAACTCTTTCTTTGGCCAACTCAACCTATTATTCCTCCTTTACTTGTTGCTAAGATCATGCCAGTAACAGAATTAGAGTGCTCTATCATGTGAACTGCCATAAATGATTATCTGCTAATCATCAGCTAATTAAACAGTAACCACAAGTTTAACTGAATCGCCATCAAACCCTGTTTCTTAAGTTTCTTATCAGAAGCCATCAGCCAGTCACACCCTGGCATGTTCCCACTGGTGTGATCTCCTTGAAGCATTGGAAGAGAACTTAATTGCTCTGCTATATAAAGAGCATAAAGTAGTTTACTCTGAAAGCAAGTCAACTGTTATTTTTTTACCTACAGGAGCGCTCACTTTACATTTATATTAGTGTTTTAGCTTGAATTACAAGCATTCTTTTGAAGCAACTTTGCCAGTCCCCATTTACCATGCTTCTATGCTAATTTCATTGTAATCTCGTACAAATTAGACTTCTTTTTGGTGAAGGTGAACTCAAACACTAGCTTATGCACTCCCACTGTTAACGGACATTGAAGCAAATGGACCAGGTAAGTCAGTAGTTACAGGTCTGTGAAGCAGACCACAAAAGACGTGATGGTTCCTCAACACCAGCTGTTCTGTTCTGATGCATATCCGCTCCTGCTTGGATGTAACACTTCCATAGACACAGCCTCTGCCAGAAGAAAACTGACCAGTTAGCATGGATGAAGGGATGGGCTGCATAAAGTCATCTATTTCAGGGAATGTAACACAGAAGTAGTGAAGCATGCCTGGAAAGGTTACAAAGCTTTTACAGAAGATACCATAAACATTAGTTTTGACAGGATTTTATTGTGAAGTTGTATTGTCTGAGGCACTAACATTGTTCTATAAACAATAAGAATTAACACACATTGGTTGATTCTTCAGTAAATTTAGTATATTTAACTTAAAAGAAGCTGAGAAGCAACACATGCATCTCAAGAAAAAATTAACTGTACAGTTATGCTTCTCTCCCTCTTGTGCCTTTACACACTCGTTCCTAGTGCAAGTCATGAGCTTGAACTTGCAGAGCCCAGTGAAAATGAATTCTCTCTAGCCTCCACCCGTGCCCTGGAGCCTGCTTGATAACATACCTTAAATTATTAGCCTTTAAATATATATACACAACACTAACCATGGCCATGATATCTAACTGTAAAGGAGAAAACAACTGCATGTTTATGATGATAGTGCAAAGGAATTCAACACATGAGCACATGAATATTTGTATCATCTAAAGGTTCATCTTAAAGCTGTGTTTTCGACAAAACACTTAGATGTCCCAACTCTGCAGCCTAACTGCAATAAGACCCTTTGTCCTGTATCTGCGTTTCTTGTGGATGTCTTCTTAGAAGGGGGGAAGTAGAAGAAGGCTCACATTATGATTAGCTAACTTGTCTGTTATCTTTCTTGTTAGTTTGGGTAAAATTCCTCAAACATTTGGTATCAACAGGCAAAAAAAGTTTAAAATCTGAATTGTAGTATTTGACACCCCCCACCCCCTCACCCCTTGCCCAAGGCACTTCTCCCATTACTAGGGGGTGAAAGAGTGGCAAGGAGCACAACGGAAGTGAGAAGAAAAAGGCTTGTGAAAGAATCCTGGAAGTGAAATATAAAATGTCATCATTTCATGGCTTTACTCTGCTTGTTCCCTTGACAAAAGTCTTCAGAGTTTGGATTGCGAAGTAGAAGCTAGGTAATGTTTACACCACAAAACCAATAAATAATATTTAAATAGAAGTAAAGATGTGTGTTAGATGTTCGAGAGGAATGGAAGCTGTATGAGGACCCACCTCAGAAGCACTGCTTTGAACATAGACCAGCTGCAGTGAACCTGGATCACATTTCAGTTACCATAGTAATGAAGTAAAGAATTGATGTCTGTGAACAATGCTTTCCACCCACACAGGGCAGGATCTCTTTTGAGGTACAAGATAAAAATTCAGAAAGCTATGAACAGCAGCATGACACAGAAATTATTTTTAACCCTAGTTTCTTGAAACTTTTGTTAAACTGTTTTAAAATTCCACTTTTAAAAATTAAAGTGATTATACCATGTATTCAACCCGCCCTTTGGAAAGCCATGAGCATTTTACTGAAACACCATTTTTCATAGTTCAAAAGCCTACTTACTGCAAGATATTAAAAACTGTTTCTCTAAACAAATAATTGCCATTGATGGATCCAGAGGCATGTACATTTTCCTTTTTAATGTTCTCTATTTTTGGTTTTCAAGGAAGAAGTGATCTTTTCTGACTATCTCCAAGATTTTGTCCAGGGTCTGGGCTGCACTTCTCTAGATCAAGCTGCTTCATCGTGATGGCAACAGTTCTGAATTAGACAAGTTCTCTATCTGTATGTATATATATATATGCATACACACATATGTAGGAAAGAAAAGTCTTGGAAATGTGTCTGCTTTGCAGTTATGAATCTCTTTCTGCCCTTTGCAAAAGGCCACCTCAAAAAAAAAGAAAAAGACTTGAAGAGTAACATTAAGGTCTCAGATATATCAGAAAATATTTGACTGATGTCACTTAAGATCCTAGCAGGCAGGTAATTATTGTTCTGGAAGCTAAAAGCAGAAGTCACAAGTGAAGTCAAATAAAGTATCATAGAAAGGTATCTTAAAGTCAAGTGCCAACCTACATATGCTGGGGGTCAAAAGCAAAGAAAACTTCTATTTAGCTGTCAGAAAAGTATGTTCTGCTAAATCCACACCAGATTTTTTGAGATAGATGCTAGATGCTACATCCCAAATCCTAGTCTGAGTGGAATGTAAGTGACACACAGCACTTCAAAGGAGTCTTCAGCACAAAAGACTACATGAATTTCACCTGCAGAAGGCTCCATTTCAGCCCTGGTAAATCCTCAAATGGAAGTGGTATTGCAGGTGCAGATGAGGAACATGCTGTCTAAGGATAAAACGATACATGGTGGAAACGGAAGAAATTCAGAAGGGAGGAGAAGTTATTGCCATATTGTGAACACGTAGTTTCTGAACACAATGCTTCTTTATTAAAATTCCCTCATATGGCACTTCTCGCCAAGAAAAAAATGTCAACTCTTTTCCCACACATCAATGCTCTTTACCCAGCTGCACACTGTCCTGGCTTTTTATATCTTAGGATCTCAGCCAAGTAAAGTGTAAGAAACCAGGCAACAGAACACCCACTGCCCTCAGTGTGAACCTACTGAAGGGAACAGACAAGAACATAAATTCGTGGCAGAGGCAGACAGGAACTTTGCACCACACATTAAGGATAATAAATTTTTGGTATTTAAGTCACAAGCAGTAAATCTTTGTTGTGATCATTCTTCTCTCCAATTAACATATACAGTTGCTTTTCTATTGAGGAGAACATATTATTATTATTAATTAATATAGTCAAGCTACCACAGGGCAAGGATAACACCTTCCTACTGCTAACTTTGTAAAACTTATCAAAATGTTACAAGTGTCATTTTTCATCACTGTGCTTCCATATATAGTTTTGCCTTACTTTATATGCAGTAAAAATATATTGCACATAATATATTTCTGTATTACATGACAATATAATCTTAATATACCTATCTTGTATTTCAAAGCAATTTTCTGTCACTTCATATTTATCTGTGTTCCAAAAACTTTAGGGCACAGTAAACTAGATTAGAGAAGAAACAATGTGCTGATCAATCTAGTCTAATCTTGTGCAACCCATTCCAGTCTGATCCAAATCGATGCGAAGTGATCAAAATGGCAAGTGATGCACCTTCCTTTTCTATTGACAGTTATTCTTTTATTTCATTCCAGCTATCTGTAGAAGAGAAACTTTTGCTCGAATTTGTCATAATTTCTTCTTATTCCACGAGACTATATTGTTTTTCATGACACATCAGTTTGGTTTCTCTGTTATTTCAAGACAGAATTTGTAAGCTTGCCACAAAGACTCACATGCAGAAAACTGAAGAAGTGGCATTTATTGAGGTATAATCCTCATGCTTTACAGTCTCCCTTTCTGAATAAAATGATAACAAGCATCTTTTGTGTTTTAAATTCAAAACAGCCTTGATACATAACCAGGGGAAACCAAACCAAACCACCAAACTCTGGCATACTGTCTAAAGCAGAGTAAAAGCATCAACATCCTGACATGAGTTTTCTAGTCTTGTATCAGTCTCTTCTCTAATTTCAGACTGTCTTGATTTTTTGTGTGGTGTTGTACTTTTTTGTTGTTGTTGGTTGGTTTCTGTTTTGTGTTTTTTGGTTGGTTTATTTTTTTCTCCTTTGTTGTTTTGTTTTGTTTTTTGGTAATAATTCTTTAAAATGAGTGCAGATTATGTACATCAAGGTATTCATAACATTTCACATTAGAGTGGGCTATTGTAGCAGCATTTGAGGCTTCAGTGGGCCCCATTCATCTGCCAGGGTTGCTTTCGTCAAGTCAGCAATGCTTACTGCCGGCTAGCATGCTCAGTAACACAGCCAAGGCAAAAAGCAGTTTTCCCCTTTTCTTCAGTGATTACTGTCATAAACCGGACTTACCACTCTTCGCAAGAAGATGAGTAAAGAACACTTAATTCCTCCCTAAAGACTGGTTCAAGACTTTAAAAATTTACTTGCTTACTCCTTACTGGGAGTACAAGTGAAGTGAACGATCCATTTGCATTCTATAAAGAGCTGCTTTCCAGAAAGAGTTCTGTGGTCAGAGAATTACCTAAACAAAATTTTCCTGATTTCAAAGCAGAAAGAGGACTGTGAATTCTTAAACACTTGAAATTTACAGTTTTTAAAGTCCACAACATACAGGTGAGTGTTTCAGACGGCTCAGACACTGCTGTCTCAGTCATTAAAACGGTATCAAATACATTAAGAAGCAATTCATGGTCTGTGATAGGGTTTTGCAAGCTTGACTTTTAAGTAACAGCAGGGTAAGTCGAACATAATGAAGTATAATAACTTTTAACCACACTACAAGATCTAGAGTTAATACAGCTTTCCATACTAAAAGAATCTAAAAAAATAGAGCCACCACAACTTCTGTTCTTATGGTACATAGGACAAAAGCAAACAAGGAATATGCTTCTGCTTCTCCTCACTACCTGCCTAGAGCATTTGTTTCCTTTATGAGAAGCTAGTCTGCTCATACATCCTACACTCCATGGATGAACTATGAAGCTGTGATAGGTAAGTGTATGATTTGCTAATTTATTTTTTTTTTAATAGGAGCTATGAGATTTATATGTAGGCTAACAGCTATTCTGCATGGCCTTTTTTCAAAAACAACCCTCAAACAGCAACCTTTTTTGGTGAACTTCTGTTACCATCCATTCCAGAATTAATTTCAGGTTAACCCAAGGCAAAAAGCATGCTCTTCTAATCAGCTAATTTGCTCTCTGCAATCTTCGCCACTAATCAAGGTAGGTGTTTCATAATTTTTCCCTGAGGACAAATAGATCTATTAATCTTCTTAACAATACAACTCTCTGTTAAAACAGCTGTTTGCTGACTTTGTATGCAAAAAGCAGTGCAGGACAAAGATAAAACTAAGAATGAAATCTAAGGAGAGGTTTTAATTAACAACAAGATAGTCAACCATGTTGAGATGGGGAATTTGGATGGTTACAGGAGAAACATAATGAGAGAAAACACCCTTCATTTTCTCTTCTTTCTTTCATCTCTTCTATTTTTTTTTTATCTGCTCTGAAAAGAGCACCAGCATCAAAATACTCCCAGCGCTGTGTCACCCAGCTGATCCTCCAAACGCTAAAACACAGAAAGAGCTAGGTACTTGCTCAGATTAGGAACTATCAGATCACCCTGCAGAGGTGGCTTTCTGGCCTCCCACTTACATGCTGTTCTGCTCCAAAAATAGTCTGATGCACACAGGATGTCTGGGTTTTTTTCTCGCAAGACAAGCTGTTGTCTGAGTGAGGTGTTTGGGTTCCCAATACTGACCCATCAAAATTACCTAAAAAGGTCTTAAAGGCCTTTCATCAAACTCCACATAAAAGGGCTGCAGGGCCAAGGCATTCCTTGAATTTTTTTTGTGCATTGTGTGCATTTCTTCACACTTTTCTCCCTAATAAAGAACACAAAGGTTCATGTTAAAAACAAAAAAAATGCGTACACGTCTAAAGCTGGAATACTAATTTTGCCAGGGAGTTTGGACCAGGTGATCTCTAGAGGTCCCTTCCCATCTCCAGCAACAGGATCATTATGTAGTAAACTGTACTGTTAAACCAATGGCTGATTTATAGGATCATCATATAGCCAGTATGATATTTTTGAAGAAAAAAAACACTGAATGCTTCATAAACACCTCCCTGAATATTGTGGTACTCTCAGTCTTCAAGTACTATTCAAAAGTTGATGAAATTAAAGAGACATCATCCACAGTAATGTTAATATTCCAGTCAGGCACCAGCATGCATTTAAAGTTTTAACATTAACTTGATTTCTGAACCATAAAGTGACACTAACTATATCGAACATCAGGAGAGCAGCACATCTACCCTCTAAAGAAGCCATGATGAAGAACTAAGCATTTAAGATTCAAATGCCTTCTTATCAAGAGGTCTACTATACAGAAGAAACAGAGTAGCATGATTAAGATACTAGGCAAGATAAATTAAAATGCTAGCCACTTCTTCCAAACCACCATATTTCAGAGATTTCTTCTGAAGTAATAACGTGGTATCTGTGCCCAGAGTAATGATGTTCTGACTAGCACTGTGATCATCTTCAACTGTGAAAAGCATCTAACCCTGCTACCATTGCCAACATATTTTTCTTAGTCCATTAGATGGGCCGCTTCTAGATAGATTGCTGAAAGAGTCTTGATTGCTTATGGATTTTACAAACTATCAAAACAGAAGCTGGAGTTTTTCATGTCAGCTCTTAAGCCACACAGGTTAAATTGCAGGCGTCCAGCACACTGAGCTTTCGTTGTTTTCCAAATATCCAGGATGCTACCAGACTTCTCTAGCTAAAGAAGAGTTAGGAAATTGAGACAAAGGACTGAAAAGATGTCAGTTTTTAAGTATTGTAAACTGTTATAATTAGCATCTAATAAATTGATTATCAAACGTACACTGGATTTAGCCTTTAGGCAAAATCACTTGGAATATACAGACTCAGGTGGCAGAAAAATAATAAGCAAATCTGGTCACTTTCTGACCTCCTGAGCAAAGGAGCTAGCAGTTCCATTCATATTTTGAAAATGATAAAAGTAAAGGGAAAATAAGAATCTAAAATGGCAGAGTTGACTTTATCAGATCTTCCAGCATGATTTTAAGTACTTCACAACAAATTAATCTATTTTGTAAATGAATACCTCAAAATGGATTACATATTATATTGATGATAAAAGCTCCTTTGCTTTTAGCTAATTCAGCACCTTCTTGAATCTTTTGAAGTGTATACTTGCTGATCTGTTTACAAAATATTCCATTCTATTATGAGGGTGCTAGTCATCACATGACAGAACTAGCAATTGTAGCCTGTGTTTTCTAAATAAACAGGAAAATTTGCCAGATGAGGTCAAATGACTCTGAAAGACAAAAGGTCTTTTAAGAAATGTGGTTAGCTCACAGATTAAACGGAAATTGTTCTATTCCAGATGCTTAAACCAACTTTAAGTCACATGGTAAATCAGAATCCATTCCTTCATGTAGCTAGCAGTATCCTTTCCAAAATGCACATTAGTACAATTTTAAGGTAACATTTACAACTTCTACCTTGGCTGTCACATTATACCATAACTACACTTTCCAATAAGTTTATTTTCATTACTTGAATTTAATTTTTCATTACACTGTTTAATGCCTCTTTAACATAGTTTTAAAAGCTAAACCAGTCATCTAAGGTAACGATACGGGTTTTCTACTATAGCAACCATACTTCTTTATGTCTTTAGACAGACTATGCAGTCTGATTGTTTGCTGGTGACAACAAAATGAGTGGGGCAGTTGTCATGCCAGAAGGCAGAGCCACCCTCCAGGAAGACCTGGACAGGCTGGAGGAGTGAGCTAGCAGGAAACTTATGAAGTTCAGCAGAGAGAAGTGTAGGGTCTTGGACCTGTAATACATTATCCAGGAATGCAACTGAGACTGGGGATCCACCTTGGGGTTTTTGTGGACAACAAGCTCAACATGAGCCAACGTGATGCTGGGTTGCATCAACAAGGGCATCACCAGCAGAGATAAAGAAGTCGTTATCCCACTCAGCACTGGTCAGACTACATCTTGAATACTGCATTCAGTTTCAGTCCCTGATATAAAAAGAAAAAGATGTGGACAGGCTGAAGAGGGTCCAGAGAAGGGCAGTGAGGATGATCAGAGGAATGGAAGAGCTGCCATATGAAGAAAGGCTGAGAAAAGTGGGTTTGTTCAGCCTTGATAAGAGAAGGCTTAATGGAGACCTTATTACCATGTACCAGGACATACATGGTGGCTACCAAGAAGATGGAGATTCCCTTTTTACAAGGAGTTACATGGAAAAGACAAGGGGTAATGGATGCAAGTTACTCCTGAGGAGATTCTGATTGGATTCCAGAAGAAAACTTTTCACCGCAAGCACAATCAGACATTGGAATAATCTCCCAAGGGAAGTGGTAGATTCCCCTACACTGGACAGTTTTAAGACTCAGCTTGGCAGGGTGCTGGGCTATCTCATTTAAACTACAGATAAATAGTTTAACTCAAAAGGTTGGTCTATCTGATCCTTGAGGTACTTTCCAACCTGGTATTTGTATTCTATGATTCTGATTGTGGACTAACAGTTAATGCATCAATGAAAAGAACAAGTTTGTGATACTGGCTTGTGGTATCTCAGCAAAAATCAGAACTTGGCTTTTAACATATAGTCTTTTCTTACTGTTGCCAAGCTGGGTAGCTTCCCACACATCAGCTGTTACTTGGAACAAGTGCTTATTTCCAGCCTGCACAGCTGGAAACAGAGTTTATCACAGGACCTTTTTGGAGTGAATCCAGAGTAGTGACACAGGTAAGGGACTAAACCCCTGCTGCTTACGGTACGGAAGAAGAGACTGAAAGAGTGGGTTTGTTCACCCTTAAGAAGAGATACCTGCTTGTGATGTTAATGGTCTTCCACCATCTAACAGGAGGATACAGAAGACAGACAGACTTGGAGGTGCACAGTGATAGTATGAGAAGCCACAACCTGAAGTTTCAATATATAAAACACATTAAATTTAAAACAGAACAAAACCAATTTGAATCTGAATGTCCATCCTTGGAGATGCCCTTGGACACTGACCTGCAAAAGCTTTTGTTTCTGCTTTGAGGTGAATTGCATTAGATGGTGTGCAGAGGTCGCATCACCTAGATTATTTTCCAAGTCTCTAATTTCATTTTGTGATGAAGAGGAAGAATGCAAAGCAGGCTGGAAGTGGCTCTACTGTAACACAAGTGCAGTATATTCTCCCCAGTGAACAAAATTATAGTGTTAAAAGATATCAGATAAAGAAACAATGTAAAGTCACACCACAACAGAAACATTCTGGAATTATCTAACAGCTTTTTTAAAAAAACAAATTGCAAAT
Organism: Chloroceryle amazona; assembly: GCA_027560015.1. Taxonomy (NCBI): domain Eukaryota; kingdom Metazoa; phylum Chordata; class Aves; order Coraciiformes; family Cerylidae; genus Chloroceryle; species Chloroceryle amazona. Next base: position 38,578 of record JANHFX010014008.1, on the reverse strand, counting down.
AACAACACACTGTCAACTGCATCATACTGAGCTCTCTTCCCTTTCACTTGCTGACCTTTTCCAACAAGAACACAGGAAATATTTGAAAGGTCATCTGGTGTGATGAGAGCTGTAGTTCTCTAGAGGACATGTGTCAGGACATGTAGCCTCTCCTGCTCAGCCAAATGAATGTCACACCCTCCCCCCCACAGCTACAACACAAACAAAAGTAAAACAAAACTTTCACATGTTCTTAAGTAGGCTGTGTGTTGAAATTCTTTTATTAAGAGATAGTATTTAATGCTCCCAGATGCTGTAGTAACACTTCCTAGAGCTAGATGGCTAATATAAACAGATTTGTTATGTTGAGCTTATGCAAGCATTTGCACATCTTTGCATCTGTATGGAAGCATACATGTTGCATAAGGTATTGCATTACAAGGCTTGCATTACATGCAAGCTTTCTGGACTTCTATGTACATTCTGTATAATCTTCTAAATCAGAGTGATATGCACATACCAAACTTCTTCACAGAAATGTACAAGAAAAAAACAAAACAACCTGAAATATTACCTCTGTACAGGTGGATCCTTAGTCACACTCACCATACAAACCCAAATGCTTAATAAATCTAACGCCTTCTCCGGACCAGACAGTTAAAACATCTAACTGCTCTGAAGATCACAGCTCTAAGTGCGTTGTCATACATGCTCACAAGCAGCATTTCAGTATTGCAAATTTTGTTTCACCTTCGATCATGACAACAAAACAGGGCACACATGGTATTTTCAGAAAACCTCCACATACAACTCAAAGTAATTCCCTTACTGGGAAAAGACAAATCTTCAGGAATTATTGCATTAATGCTTTTTAGCAGGATGTTTCATGTGTAGAAGCTCTAGTACTTGAGATGCAGGAAAAATCAAAGGCACGGTATTTAATAATAATATATTCAAGAGTTAACAAACACAGACACAAAGAAATCATTCCCGACTCAGCTAGTAAGTGAGCCCAGCAGGGGAGGTGCCTTGCTGGACTTGTTGTTTACAGAGAGGGTCTGCTGGTGATGTGGTTGTTGGGAGGCTGTCTTGGGCTTAGCAACCATGAAATGATAGAATTCTCAATTCTTGGCCAAGTAAGGAGGGGGGGTCAGCAAAACTATTACCATGGACTTCCAAAGAGCAGACTTCAACCTGTTATAGAACACTGGTTGAGAAAGTCCCTTGGGGTGCAGTCCTAGAGGGCAGAGGGGTCCAGGAAGGCTGGACTTTTTTCAAGAAGGAGCTCTTAAAGGCACAAGCGCAGGCTGTCCACCAAGTTTGTAAGACAAACTGGCAGGGCAAACGACCAGCCTGGCTGAACAGGGAGCTTTTGCTGGGACTTAAGAGAAAGAGAAGAGTCTACCACCTTTGGAAGAAGGGGCAGGCTACTCAGGAAGAGTATAGGGATTTAGATAGGTCGTGTAGGAAAAGCATTAAGGGGGGGCAAAAGCTCAGCTAGAACTCAGCCTGGCCACTGCTGCAGGAGATAATAAAAAGTGTTTTTACAAATATATAAACAGGGAGAATCTCCACCCTTTATTGGATGTGAGGGGGAACCTTGTTACCAAGGATGAGGAAAAGGCTGAAGTACTTAATGCCTTCTTTGCCTCAGTCTTTAATAGTCAGACCAGTTATCCTCATGGTTTTCAGTCCCCTGATCTGAAAGATAGGGCTGGAGATCAGAATAATCCCTTTATAATCCAGGAAATAGTAGTGAAAGACCTGCTAAGCCATCTGGACACCCATAAGTCTATGGGGCTGGATGGGATCCACCTGAGGGTGCTGAGGGAGGTGGTGGAGGAACTTGCCAAACCTCTCCCCATCATTTATCAGCAATCCTGGTCAACTGGGGGAGTCCCAGGTGACTGGAGACTTGCCAACGTGACACCCATCTGCAAGAAGGGTAGGAAGGAGGATCCAGGGAACTACAGGCCTGTCACCTTGACCTTAGTTCCAGGGAAGAGTATGGAACACTTCATCTTGGGGGTGATCACGTGGCAAGTGCAGGACAACAGGGGCATCAGGCCCAGCCAACATGGGTTCATGAAGGGCAAGTCCTGTTTAACCAACCTGATCTCCTTCTACGATCAGGTGAC
>JANHFX010014008.1:7687-21848 GCA_027560015.1 Chloroceryle amazona | reverse complement strand
TCACAGCTTTTTGGCAGATATCCCCCCCCCCCCTTAAAGTAGACAAATCCAAGCTAGAAAGCCTGAATAATAGTCTGATAGCACGTCTATTCTTAAAAATCTGTTTTATCTTCTGTAGCCTGCATAGTGACACATGTGCCTTTAATTTCATGGTTCTGCAATCAGTGCCAAGCAGTTTTTCAATCCGTTGTCTTTTAATTAAAAAAAATAAAATCCCAACCAAACAGTGGTGGGAGGACCTGAAGATCTTCAAGTCTGGATAAATCTGACAGTAACTGCACCTCTTAAAAGGCAAACAAAACCTTAGCAGTATCTGTTAGAGAATGGGAATTTTATACATCCCCATTCTGCTGAAGAAATTATTTTTACAGTGGCCAAGTTAATATAAAAGATCAGGTATAAACCTGCTGCATCAACATGGAAAGAAAAAGCAATTAAACTGAATGCTAAAAGGCGTAATGGCAGTGCAATGTCAACGGTAACACATTAGGACTTTTCTTCCATAGCTAGTTGCTTGTTACAACTGAACAAGTTGTAACAGGAAAGTTCTGCTGTTCTTTTCCAAATTATTAATAACAATTATTATTAATAAAAAAGGAATGAATGAAAGAAAGAAAGAACAGAGGAGAAAACAGAAGAAAGAACAGAATGGAAAGAGAGAAAAAAGGAATGAAAGAAACAACAGAGGAGAGAAGAGAGAACAGAATGAATAGGGAGAACAGAAGAGAGAACAGAAAGAAAAAGGGAGAGGGAGAGAGGGAGAGGGAGAGAGAGGGAAGGGGGGGGAGAAAAAAGAAAAAAAAAAAAGAGAAAAAAGAAAAAAGAGAAAAAAGAGAAAAAAGAGAAAAAAAGAGAAAAAAGAGAAAAAAAGAGGAAAAAAAAGAGGGAAAAAAAAAGAGAAAAAAAGAGAGAAAAAAAAAGAGGAAAAAAAAAGAGAAAAAAAGAAAGAAAGCACCATACTTACCTACAGCTGCTACATAGGTAATTATGTCGCATCAGCCCACTAGCAGTGTTTTGAGAAAGTGTTTCAGCCAAGCCTGGACTGCACCCTAAGCCTAGCTGTAATCAGCAAGACCTCAAAACACACACAATATGTCATAGCTACTTCTCTGCTTTGTCACAGGATCAAGCCTTTAAACATGGCACTGTTTGCAAGTGTTGCTGCATTCATCTGCATGGGCTTGCCAGATAAGAGGCTGAAGAACACAGTTCAAGATAACAGCTCCATTCCTCTTTCTTAATGTTCTTTGAACAGTTTATGGTGCTCAGAGTGGCAGAATGCTACACAGCTCATGTCTAAAAGACAAGGCGCCTATTCTATCTGAACTGGAAAGTTAATCAGAGTGATGAATGGTGAAACACCCATTTGCTTTCTCCAATTTAAAGTTTCTGAACGCAACTTTATTTTAGAGTGTATGATTCACCTTGCAAGAACACACATGGCTATCATGATGAACAAGCTCATCACGTTTTAAGGCTTTTATACCTTATGTACGAGTTCAGTTTCATTCCATTTATAGAAATTAAAAATAATATAAAGAAATGAAGATATTAAAAAGGATACATGGTTTAAATTCTAAAGTAAAAAACAGTAAGATCATTTTAATTACTCCAAAGTTTATTCCACAATAGGTCATCTAATGCAAAAAAAAACCAAACCAAACCAAACCAAACAAAACAAAACAAAACAAAAAAAAACCACACAAAAAAAAAACAAACCCAAAAAGTTCAAAACCAATGATAAAGGCAGGCAGTGCAATCACTACATGGACAGCAGGGGTGGAGCACTTTTCTTACAGTATCAGCAATTTTTCTTATTAAAGCTGTATTAACTTTTCTGTAGGGAATAAATAGAGCAGGAAAGGAGGAAGGGTAAAAAAAGAAATCAACCTCCTCTCCTAGGTCTTCAGGTTTACCAGCAAGAAGCAGGTTAGCAAGTATTTACCTTACCTAATCCTAACAGGAATCTGCTGCAATGGAGGGTCAGTTAGAATAATGCTACTTATTAATTATATAGCTTAAGAACACCCCACTATTTTTTTGAAAAATAACACATCTATGAAGTTCCTTTTAAGGGTGAACTTTCTATATGCTTTGGCTGCATGCTGTTCATTGTGGCTCCAAACAGGAAGTGGGGTAACGATGCTCTCTGACAGCTACTTGAAGCAAAGAAAACCACAGGAAGAGAAAGAAAATGACTGCAGGTGTTAACATTTGAATTTAACTAGACTTGCTCCAAAGCTAACACTACTATTTAAGGGGGGGAGGGGGGAAAGTATAGCATGCACAAAATCATGACTAAATATGCCATGTCATCCACATGTATGTACAAAGTCATGACGAGGATAAGAAACAAATTTACACTTCTTCTTGTTATGAAAGTATTTAAAAAGGGACACTTCTTTTTTTACCTTAAAGACTCTCAACAGTTACCACTGAAATGTTTCAGTTCTGCAAGATGTTAAGTAGAAAGTTATCATTTAAGACTGTATGTTTAAGACTGCTTTCATTTTTTTACTTTAAATGTCTATTGTAGCTATACTATTTCTGCTTGCTGCTTAGAGGATAGTCAAGTGGCAGCAAGAAATGAGGTGGGGAGGAAGATTAAGGTGTATCCAAACCAACAGAGAGGTTGTGCTGGTGCACAATTCCATATGCTTACAGCTGTGGCAATCAGAGGATGCTCTCTCCGGTTCCCAAAGGAAGGCAGAAGTGTTTACTTCCTCACCAGACTCATTTTTTGAAATAAAACAATCTGTGCCAAGAGGCAAGAGAGGTTTTAAACAAACCCGACCTACTGGGAGAGTTGCCTTCATGCATGTATTCTGTATCAGAAACTTTATGTAACCAGGGCAGTGTACTTGCAGAAACACTCTCCCTCCCTTCCCCCCTAGCAGAGTAAGCACTTCTGGGGACTTTGGCACTGCTTTTAATGCACCAATTATCTTTTGCACTTTCAGATCCTGAGAAACCTGAGTTGCCAGTAACTCTTGCCAGACAAAGGACAACATTCACCATTGACATAGGCTGAATAAGGCTGAAATCCATTTTTCACTTCCTCATAACTTTCCCATATCTATTCTCTACATCCCCCTGTCCTGCCCCTATGCCCACACACACCCCCACACACACCCCCCAACATGCTTTAGGGTTTAATTTCAAGACATTGAAGAAGCTTCTTCAAATTCTGAGGTAGGCTTTCTTGTGCATTTTCAAACCTGAACACACAGGTCTCAACTCTGTAGAAAGGGTTTTTTTTCATGTCTTTATGATAGATTTTTGAACATTATGACTAAAGTTATTTATATGATTTTATTATAGAGCTTTATTTTGGGATTACTTGTAATTTGGAGTCAGGCCTTTTTTTTCCTCCGATTTATACTGGTTTTTCATCAGTGTATTTCCTTGAGTAACTTATAACTAGGTTATACTTCAAACCAAGGTCAAGACAAATTAATAGTTGTGGATGACTACATATTATGAAAGTGCTTTGCTTCTGAGCTAAAAGTTTCAAAGAATATTGAAGATGGTGGAATAGGCTGAAGGTACTCATAAAGCTTAGTTGAAGGAGACAGACAGCTTGTTTTTTCTAAATTCTTCTTGTTAATACAATGGAGTTGAGTTTTAGAAATAATCTCATATATTTTTTTTTAGTTTGTAGGAAGCCATCACAAGTTTTTCTGCCACAAATGCACCTGAGATAACACATGAGAAGATAGCAAGAGATACAGGAAAAGAACCACAGCAAGTCCATAAGGAGAAATGCTAGGTTTTTCATATCAGGTCTGACAGCGTGAGAGGGAGCTCTAAAGCAGGTGAAGGCAGAAAAGCTTGCCATTCAGTCAAGGAAAGAACAGCACGTGCAGTGTGACAGTAATCACATTGTTTGCGAGCGCCAGCTGGGAGCTTAATGCAGAGACCCTTCAAATATCTTTAAAACATCTTCATAGTGTGAAATGGAAACACTTGTTTTATCTCTGACAAGTGTCCTGCCTTTCCCCCTCCCCCCATCCCCACCTGCAATTACCCTGAGATTTACTCTCTAGCCATTCTGTTAAATTTAATTATTTCAGCTAAGTGGCCTGGCCCTTGAAAGGTCCTTATTACTTGAAAGTTCTTATTACTTTGTGCACAAAACTGAGAAATGAAACATATAGTATTCTACTGGTCCCATTAAAACTTACCAGTCTGAAACATGAAAGCATAATTTTTTAGGACCAAACCCATGTTTAACAGGCAATATTGTGTCAGTGACTGAGCAGGTAACCTTTTCACCAGCTCTGACATTTCAAAGCTTCCATGCGTTTATTAATAATTGCTTTCAAAATACAGAGGTTCAGTGCAGCTTTCTGAAACAGATACATAGCTCACGCTATTTCCCACAGACACATGCAGGCAGGAACCTGCTTCTCTGAAAACCACCACGCAGAACAGCTATTATTCTACACTATGAAAATACAGAAAGACTAACAAAACTAATAGTCCAAATACATTTAGTAAGTAACAGGAAGACATAATAAAGAAGAAATAAGTATATTTTGTCCTACCTATGACACAGTCTAGGCATAATATATTTTGTCCTACCTACAAAACCAGTCAGTTAAGAACAAGTGAGAAGCCTTTGAGAATCCACTCCTGTGGTTTAGGAACTCTGATTTCATATTGTCTGCACATTCACAAGAACAACAACAACAATAATTAAAAAATAATATTCTATTAGTCAAAGTTTGAATTAGTCAATAACACTATCTCCTTAAGTGGCAAATCCTGTTGAAGATAGCAGAAAGACTGTTTTTCTTAGCTGGCCTCCTTGTTAATTCAAGCAGGTAATACTACTCAAAGAAAGAAAATCAACAAGACAAACTAGTGGTGTAAGGCAGGTTCTGAACAAGGTGCTATTTCCATAAAGAATGGAAAGAAAAAGCCCAACACCAAACCCAAAACCTCCCTGAAGGGTGGCCTGTTAGTGCTTCTAAAGTAACAATGGGAAATTCTCAAAATCAACATCCAGAAAGTCCATCATCTTAGCAGCAGTGCAGCATTTAAAGGAATGAAATAGCCCATGACAAACTAGGTGACAGAACATACAAGATACTCAGGAGACCCCTATCTGCTTTTTAGTATGACAATCAGTAAAACATTAATCATAGCGTTTAAAATACTCATTTTCCCACAGAAAACTGATAACACCAAAGCAATTTCCAAGGAAAGTTTTAAGTGAGAACAGGGGGAGAAAAGGCCATTGAAACTGTCCAGAGTTCACAGAGGCAAACTCTTACCAGTACAGTGTTTCATGTCAAAAAAATCATCCTGGCACACCACTACTGCACATTTTAGCTTACTATACTAAGATAGACAGCCATGCAAAAGAAGTCAATGTATCTGAAGACATATTAATGCACTTCAGTAGATTACTGCTGTCACTTCCTCCCCTCCTACTCAAGTACAAAACAATTACAAAACCCGTTACAGTAAGTAAAGCAGTGTCATATTTTGTGGGACTGGTGAAACTAAGTTTACTTAGTCACTCAGTAACACTAGCTAGAGTGCACATTTGCCTGTTTGAAAAGTCAGATGAATGAATCACCTCTGTTCAAGCCTCCCTTGGCATATGGTTTTTCAAATGGGAAGAGTACATCAGCTCATGCAGCATGCTTCTGCTTTGGCTTTCAGTTCTGTAGCTTGTAAGCAACAAAACAGCGGAAGTACTCTGTTCAAAGTGCAACCAAAGAACATATTTTTTACGTGCTAGCATTTAAGGCCCTACCACTTCTTTGTGTTCATTCTCTAGCCCATCTATCATTTCTCTATTTTAGTTGCTTTAGATGACTTCAACTCTCATGTCTGCACCTGCATGTACGCACATGGGAGATTACCTGAAGAAACTTAAGACAAATCACATTTTCATAGATACACAGATCACTCTAGAATAGAAAATGAATTTAGGCCATTTGAAGTAGGTACTTACAGCAGTTATAGACAGAGACATACTAGTTCATGCAGCCCATCTTCTGAGGTGTGCCAGTTCCCAGGCAGCAGTACAGATTATGGTACTGTGAAGTATATAGTACTTTCAGCACTCCCATTAATTGTCCTGAATGACCAGTCTGCAGCTTGATACAGATCACATCTGCTGGCTTCAAGTTCGACCACCTTCTGTGCTTGCTCATTTAAACAGCATTCACAAAACAACCACTCATATGCAAGTCTGAATTAGGCTACAACAGGTCTTGAGTGTGATCAGTTTTTTCCCCAAGTAGGCAATTCAAAGCATGATATTAAAATATTTGGTTTATTTCATAGGACGTTCATCTTCTGACAGAAAATGGTGCAGAAATACAAGGTATACCACCCAAGTTAGGCAGGAAAAGCAGGATGTTGCAGGGGCATAAGGCAGAAACGGGAAGCACAGAAGGTTTTGAACTGGTGAGAGGCGGGAAGTGCTAACTGGGCCTGTTAGAGTTTCACACTAAAGATAAGCATGGGGAGCTGCACCAGTAGGCTGACATCAAAGAATGGCTACTCAGAAATACACGTATATGTAGAAATACTTACGGTAGCTATGTATGTTTTCAGACTAGAGGACATGGGAAAGAAAAAAATTAAGTCTGCCTGGTGTTTTCCTCTTCTCCCATCAATACCCAGAGATTTGCTAGCACAGTGCTGTGTGACATGCAGCACAGAGTGACACCCAGACAGGAGGGTCAGGTTTCATCTTTATCGAGAAGCATACAGTAAGATATAATTCTCTTTCTCTGCCTCCATTTAAGTCACTGAAGTGAAAGGAAAATCTAAACATAACTGTAGCAACAAAGAAGTTGGGTTCATGTGTCATAATTTAAATATGCCATCATGAAGAAGCATCCCACTTCTATCCTAAAACAACTACAAAGAAAACAATGAACTGAAATACAACTAAGTACACATCGAGAGATTCTAGACTTCCACAGCACAGACAACCCCTCTTACTCACTTCTACACACAAGAAGCCTACCAAATACCATGCACCTGCCTGTATGAAGCCACACACAACCTATAATTCATTAACTGCAGCAATCACAAAGTGTTTCATGCCTATGCCTAAGGCTATCATGCTATATACAGCAAGTATGAAAATAACCAGGAAGCTAACAAATCTTTTACCTCAGACAGCTAGCCTGTATTAAGGAGAATCACTACAAACTGAAAAATATTTCTAGGGTCAGCTGGTAAAGAAAATGTCATGCATTAGAATTGCAGTCAGTACATGACATGACATTTTGCAGCTCAACAGCACCTTTTTCTACCATTTTATTTTTTTCCCCCTGAAAGAAACACTCATAGAATGAGATTTAGGGAGGAGAGGAAAATAGGAAAAACTCTTCAGGAGATTTATTTATCTCTACAATTGTTTGCTCTAAGCCATTACAAATGCACACATAGACATAGACCATTAGCAGCAATAGCACCAGTACTTCTAGAGGGTTTTTTCATAGGAGAAATCCTGTAATTCCGCATCCTATTTTGGGACCACCTTCAGATTGCAGCTTAATTCAGATACTGTACATTAATTAAGAGGAATTAATGCTCTTTCCTTCTGCTTCCTCCAAGTTGAGAGTGACTGAAAACAATCCTTAATAATCAGTTGAATTTGAGTATTTACTCTTTGGAAGAAATACTTGACCAGAAAGCTCTTGTGTATCTTCTGCAAAACATGGATAGAATGTTTATCTCCACAATCAAAGGCGTAAGTGTGAACAAACACAATTGCAAACAAAATATTGGAAATCCTCACTGATTGTCACTGTGTGATAAATATTTACGTATTAATTTTTTGCTTGCAAATTCAGATCAAATTCGATGTTTGGCAAGTCTGTGACAGATGCACCCCCTCTCAGTGAACAGTGCAGGCATTGCCAGCAAGGCCCCCTGAGCCCACTGAACTCTCTCATACAGCAGCAGGCTGCACAACAGTGATCTCCTTCAAGATCAGGGATGCCTTAATTAAACATAGAATAAAGGTGTGTCAAGAGTTATTTTTCCAACAGGTTTTAAAATAAGTTGTTTATACCTGTAAATTATAACCAGTTCATTTCAGCTCCTGAAAATGGAAGCCATTGACAAAGCCATAAGCAACTTGCAATGTTTGTCTACTAAATATGAAAGAAAATTCATGTGTTTCAATTCTTAGTCAGTGGCTTAGTTCTAAGGAAGTAATTGGAAATGTGAAAAGCATATTCTGACACCAAATAGCCACAGGATAACATTATCTGAAATCCATAATGAACTTCTAGTTATATTAAGTACAGCTATTCCAAATTGTAATCTCATACAATAGATAGAAAATACATATGTAGCATGTAATCAGAAATTTTACTTCCATACATCCCCTTAAAAAACAAGCATATCACAGATAGGACTTGATTTTCTGGATGGAAATTCAGTCTGCCAACAATTCAAAGAACTTTGATCAATAAATTGCAGAGATTATCCTATGTCGCAAACTATCCTATCTTACCCAAGAGCATACTAACAGAATACATTTAAAAATGCTTCGCAACATAAACAACTGCTTTCATAAATTCTTTTTTCTTTTTAAAGAAAAAAACCCCTCTCCATTTCTAAAAATGTCAAAAAACCCCCACCTGTGGAATCAATTGTGATAAATACATTTATCAAGTTAAAGACCTTTCCGTTCTTTGTGATGCAAAGGAAATAGTTCCTATGAATTACACAAATATGTAAGAGAAGACTGACACACTACACCTCTCAAATTCTGGTTCATTCCCCAGGACACAGCCAAACAAACTTTTCAGGATACATCTGCATTCGGTAGGTGGTCTCTGGCAGGCCCTCAAGATATCTACTCAACTTCTTGGATGTGTCTATTTGAAACACAACTGTTTTGTTTGTTTAAGACATGGGCTATGTGACAGCAAAGGTTGATATCCAGACGAGCAGGTAAATTGGCAAGATCTGGAACGGCTTGTTGGCCAAGGGTGCAGGAGAATGGGTGGGAACAGCCGCTGGGCACCCAGCCTGCTGCAGGCAGACCAGACTCTCCCAAGAGCCAAGCCCTGGGTCAGGGATCCCCACTCCTGGCCCCCAGGTATGGCCTCACTGATATTATGCACATCTGCAAGTACACTCTGGTGCAGATAGCTGTCATTTTTCTGAAAAGTTGGAGGACATAATGGATAACATGGCTTACTAAGGTTTTCTTTTCTACCCAGTATAAAAAAAAATTAAACAACCTCAAACTGTTTGATCTGCACATTTACCCATTTGACCGCAGAAGTGCTTCACCCTATTGTCTTTGACTTACTCATTCATGTGTTGCTCTCCTCCTCAGAAATGCTGATTTTTATTTGCTCTTAAGCATGTTCGTCACTAGAAACACCCTTCCTTTTTTCAATACATTCTAGACTAAGCTCGTATCTCACAATAAAAGTTACAGTCACTAGGGGCAGAATTATTAAATGACATTTGCAAGGCAGAGGCATAACAACTATTCATAAGATAGTTGAAAATTAATCAGAACAGTATTTTTTCCTCCTTCAAGCACAAGCTGGGGGGGTGGAGGGGAAGTACACCAAAAGGCAGTAAGAATCACAGAAATGAGAGTAACTTTAAGGCTCCAATCTTAATCCAGACGGTGGATTGGAAAGAGAAGGTAGACACTGCCACTGATATTTCAACTAAAAAATCTCAGTGCTGTAGCTTTCAGTGCTACCTCTGCTATACTGCAAATGGGTTTGCTTTACAAGTGAGAAGGCTGCAGCATGAAAAAGAAGCCATTCTAAAGGAAAGAGCACGCACAGTTGTAAATCTGCTGCGTTTCTATCCAAGGCAATAAAGATTTAAGTAGCATGTAATATTTTGCTCAATTTACCTTTGCAGTCACTGGTTTAATCGTTAACTTTCTTATTGGTATAAAATGGGTTTTGTACACTGAAACAAAGCTGTCTGCTTCTCAATTTAATGAAGGTTGAAAAACGGTGCTTTCTGTCACACAAGCAGGTGTTCAGAAACAGATGTTGTGAAGTAGTCACCCGCAGTGCTTGTGCTATCTAGAGTCTTAACTAGGCTCTGTGATTTCACTAAACAAAAACTAACAAGCTGTCCAGCTCTTCTTATCAAGCTTGATTCCCACAACTGACCAGAGCGCTATTCTGGGTAAACAAGTAGATTCCACAACACCACAAGGTCTTCCCCAAAAATTCTAACCTCCTACATAAACGTCCCAAACAACCACATCACATTCCTTCCTACCTCCAAATGAGGGTGTTTCATTCCTTAATTAAAATCCAGACAGCATTTGCTGCTTATATCCTATTATCCTTCAGTTACAGTTACAATTCTACACAATGACTTCTGCCTATGAAAGTCTCTCTTGTGGGAATTGTATTAATAATAGACTACCTTATAACAAAGAAATCAGAAAACTTACTCTGGAATGAAAAAAACAAGATCATTCCAGATAAGAAACTAGATTTGGTATTTATCACATACACTATGTCTATAGAAGGAAAAGTTCAGTGCTCAGTTGTCTGAGATGGAATTTCATGCATAGTAATTTTGCTGCACTTAATCCACTTTGCATGTGGGCACCCCAGGAGGTGCTGAGCATTGCTGTATGTTAGGGAGGTGACTTCCACAAACCAAGTAGCAGCACCCACACCTGACAGTATTATTGAGCAAACTCTGGAAATTAAGTCTGGACTAGCTACTACAACATACAGACATGACCTTGACTCACTGAACTTCAGAGCATGGCTTCTCACCAAATGTCTCCACACCACTTCTCACATGCTCTGTACCTCACACCCTGCATGGTCATCCACATGGAAAAGTGGATAAATATGTGCATCTTTGGTAGTTGGCCATCAAGAACTAGCTCTGACTTTGTTTTTAACATACAGCCTATAATTCAGTGTATTGCTATCTTGCATGAAGGAATCCAAGCTACATCACGTCAAAACTAAAACAACGATTTCCAGGTTATTGTAACAATCACACACAGACAAAAAATATCCATACTTTTAAAGGATCTGTTTTTTTGTCTTCTTATTCTAGGAACTTCATGTATTAAATGCATGTATAGCTACAGTGCTATTATAAAACATTTAATTATTTCTTAATAACTAGTACATATTACCTCAAGAGAAGCTCAGAGCATGCAGCCAACTCAGATTCTTTGTATCATGCTTTTGTTGCAATTTCACTGAAAGATTCTGTTGCCTTGAGGGGAAAGAGAGGTACATATGCTGAATATAAACATGAATTTCTCATTTAGCTGATGCCAGATAGAAAACCCCTTACCTATGAAGTCAAGATTTTTCATCACTGAGAGCAGCTGAGAACTACTGCAGTGTTTTCACCAATGAAGGGAAAATCAAAGTTAAGTTACAAAGAATACACATGAGATCAACTACTCTATGTTATCTATCTAACATGGCAGTTTTTTATTTGCATGGTCACAATTTCAGATGATAGATGGAACCATGAAGCACACCTTTAATTAGAAAGAAAATTATCATGCCCAAAAGCACAAATGACATTATTGATATAACTGGATAATTACACTTTTGAAGATGGGTTTGCAAATCAGTAATTCCATACTCTGAGACAACCACGCTCAAAGTCCTCTTCCTACTCTAACACAGATTTAGTTAATTTAACCCAAGTTAAATGAATATATAGCTTAATGGCAAAAGCTATAGGGGAAATAAAAAAAAAAAGGAAGGCAATTATCACTTCTTAGATTTTTTTCTCAATTGTAGAACAGTCTCAGCAGGCAACTGGTGGAAGTTCCAGCAGATGAGTCATTTAGTACTAAACTATACAGAACATTATTAAAAAACAAAAAAACCCTAACCCAACTTAACAAAAAAAAAAAAAACAAACCCACACATGAAAAGTCACATCTTGGCAAAAAATATAAGAGATGAACAAGCAGAACTTTTTCATTCCATGTTTCTTAATGATTTGGTGGGAAACCACATCAAAAGGTTTTTAATGTAAGTTAAAAAATTGCATTACCCAAAAAAAAAAATAAAAAATTGATTCAGTAACCATTTAGAGACTTGGCAAAAACTTTGAGAATCAGTATCAAGCAGCTAAAAGAGCTAAAGCTTTCTTTCCTTAACTAAATAAAATCCCAGAATTCCAACACAGGTGTAACTCTTCATAATGGGCCATGGTAAATTCATTGATATCATCTATGAAGTCAATTTTATAACAGAATTGTCATAACAAAGACTGGTAATTATTGAATTACTGTAAAAAGAAAAATAAACATGCATACATATAAAGACCTTTGAGTATAATCTATTTTTATGAATCATATTGCTAACTATTCAACAGGATTGAGAATTAGTTTAATTGTTAAAAAAAAAAGACACAATTAGTAAGCACATGGCAGGCAATGGTTTTGCCATGAGCACTCTGAGGAAGTCTTCTGACCTCTTGCACTTTATGTGTGGGAAACTGAGGCATAATGACAATATTATTTTATAACTCAAAATAGCCAAGGACATTCATACTCAACTTAGGTCTAAGCACATGCATTTCCATCAATTTATGCATTTTGATGTATGCTTTCTTGTAGAGCTAGAACTACTGCATGATGCTAAATACAGAAGGCAATCCTTTGCCCTACAAAATTAGCTAAGAAATGTTTATTAGTTTTAAGAATTCTGTATATCAATCTTTCACAATTTTATGAGTAGGCATTGGAAAGAACAAGCTAAAAGTATGATATCTTTTCACATAAAGCAACAGTTAATTTTCTCAGCAGAACTTTTCCTGAAGTCTGCTCACAGAGCTCTCAAGTGGCCATGAATGATCTGCTTGAAAAAAAACGATGAATATACACTGCTGGCAACTGTAACCTGTGATAAATTTAAACAGATCTCTACACATCTACCTTGACACTTGCTTTCATTTATAGCAATAAAACTATGAAGTGACGTATTCAGACCATTTCATGATGAAACCACAACATATGTTTTCAAAGGATTTTTTTTTGTTATTACATTTTGCTGCTCAGAACAAACTTAACAAGTGGTCTTTTGCAGGTCTAGCAGTAATACAAAATGTTGTTTCTCACCTAACATTTAAGAAAGAGTAGTTTTAATCTTTCTTTAGGTGGGAAAGACTGATTGTAGCAAGCCATGCTGTAAATACATATTGCATGGCTGCACTGTCCAGAGATACTAATTCTCTGCTAGACATGCAAAATTACATGTATGCACATGGGGAGTTAAGAGTATGATATCTATCAAGTTTTATGTACTTTTAGTAGTTTAATTTCCTCTATGTCAATCTTGTCTTCTGTGTATAGAAAATCTCTGCAATATACTTAGCAGCTCCTTGACAACTGTACAACCTTCTTAAAAATACCTAATGGATACAGCAAATCTTTTCTTTAGGTAACATATTAATATATCACATAAGCAGTTGTTATCCTTATTAGTGTTTACTTGACAGGTACATGCTAAGCAAAGAAGAATCCAAAAATATGGACGAGAAGGTTTGCCTTGTTTGCTACACTAAGCACCACAGGACTGTGACTGTGCCAGATAGCACTGCACATCTTAATGCATATTAATACACAGGTTTGCATAAATCACTAGAATTTTATATTCAATTTTGAATGGATATCCATGTGACATAACAGAATTTTAAAATGCCTTGTCGCTTTCTCAAGATACTTTATACTTAAGGCTTGAGACCACAACTAGGAGGCAAAACCCTTGCAGATGAAACAAGCTGTCCAAGAAAAATAAGTAAAGAAACAAAACATAGTTTGGAAAGGAAGCTTGACTTACTCATGTTGACTCATGAAATTACCTGGATAAACACCATCCCATTTACTGATGCATGTATTTTCTAGTACATCACCATGTCAAAAAACTGCATTTCTTTCCATACTGGATATTTTGCATGATTGTTTTTTGCCAAGCACTATTAAGGTGAGTCGTTTCCTATTTTTAATCAGTCAAAACAACAAGTAAGTATATATCTAAGTAACTGGTTGATTTATGACCACTAATATTCTTCTACTGATTTGTATTTAGTCAAAATATGAGTTATCTTTTGGTTTTGGTTGGGTTTTTTTGTAAACTGAGGGGGGAAGCACACCCCCCAAAAAAAAAATGAAAAAGTTTGAAAGTTTATT
>JANHFX010014005.1:0-12648 GCA_027560015.1 Chloroceryle amazona | reverse complement strand
CTCCCCTCCCGCCCCATGTCACGTGCTGCCGTCCCCGCAGGTCGGAGGGAGCTGCGCAAAGGGGCGCTCTTTAGTGGAACCGCGCGTGAGTTCGGAGCGAGTTAAGTTTTATCAGCTGTGCGTATGCAGTCACCCTTACAGCTGCTTTCCCAGTTTGCCTCTTCCGCAGGGCTGCTTTTTCATGCTTGAACCGGAGACCTGTCCCGCTGGTGGCGGGGAGGAGGGAGCGCAAGGCTCGACAACTGCAGCCACATCCCGTGTTAAATGAAACTGAGGAAGTTAGGAGAAATCTGAGCTCCAGAAGTCCGCGCTGCTGGTACAGCGTTTACAATAAACCACTCATTTCTTGTTTCTGCTTTGCCAAAGTGGGAGTCGAATGCTAACGAGACCGTGGAGCGGGTTTGTGGAACAGGTTTTAATATTAGCGATGCCCTTTTCGTGCCTTAAATTGATTTGAATGTTTTAAGTGAAGAAGCAGAAATGCCCTCACCACTTGTACGAGAAAACTTGTATGCAGTCCTAGGAGAACACTGAAATGCACGGAACCTGACAGACCTGTAGGCAGACCTTGTTTGACTGAAATGGGTAGGATAATTCACGGGCAAACGGTTACGTTTATCGGTGTAATACCGGGCTGTAAGAGTACAAAAGCAGCTACGAGTCTGTACTGGTGGGTATAAGGTCTGCGGAAAGCCCCAGGCTGGTTAAGTCAGTCTACAGCCAAAGGCAGGGATGTGACCTTGTAGGAACAGAGTGGTGCGTGGGAGTTTTGGAGAAGAAACAGATGGAGAAGAACCGTTTTCATGTTTTGCTGACTGTAAACTTTCAGTTCCACCCAATTTCTCTCAGGATTTGCCACTGCGAATAGATAAGATTTTTTTTAAACAGGCTTCTGGAAAATGTATTCAATTTTATTATGGATTAATTACTTGAATCACAGAATCACTGAGGCTAGAAGCTGATGTTAAATTCAGGAATAGCTGAAATTTCAAATAAAAACCTATTTTATATAATCTTCTATAATAATTTCCTTTATTGCCCTAGACTTTTTTTTAATTAGATAATTGAAACCAATCGAATTTGACTGTCCACTGTTGCACACTACAAAATAGAGCAGCAGGGGGAGCTTCTGCTCCAAACGGATTCAGAGCTCGCACAGGAGAAATACGAATCCGAGACAGGAAAGAAAGAAATTTGGGGGAGTAAGAAGAAAGGAAGTGCCCCACTCAGTTGATCAAACAAGTGACAAGTGCAAGAGAGAAAAGATGTAACACATGAAAGACAGGAACACATAAAAGAGGATAGGGAACTACCATTCTGCCTGACACAATCTAAATGAAAGCTTTCAAAGCTGCTTATTTTATTTGCAGGTTTGAAGAATAAAGAGCTTCAACTTTATATGGATGTGTAATTTAAAATAATGCTTGGATTCAGACTACTGAGATACGAGGAGTGAAGTCAGAATGCACAAAGAAACCATAGCTGCAATAGCTAAATCCATGTTTCCGAGCCTGTGTACAACTGCCAAGTAGTAGGGCATTCAAAGCTGGCCTTTGAGAGTTCCTATGTACACTTGTGTTATTTGGATCTGCCACTAGGTCTTAGGCATTAAAAACATCAGCTTTTCATGCTTCTGTACCATGGCAGAAACAATTCAACCCCTGAATGTAAACTGTCAAATAACTATGAAATAAGAGACAGGGAGGGAAACTTGAGGAACAGTAAGTGGGTAAGCAAGAGACGCCAGGACAGCAAGAAAAGAAGCATCTTTATGAGACAGAAGTGCAAAATCAACTTTGCATTATGTTATTCACATTGCTGCTGAATTATAGAGGGGTTTGTTTGCTCTTACAGATAACTCCCAAGCTAAACTACAATAATTAAGCCTATTTTAAAATGAAACCTTTTGTTGCCCTTGGTTTTCGAAGAATGGCAATAATTAAAAAAAATGGGCAATAATTTAATAATCAGAGGTTCTTAATATTAGAGTAACTTGGTTTACTTTGCTATAAGTATATCCATCTGGGAAGAGCATCTGAGCACCAGTATAATTCTGTCCCTCAAGAAACTATTAAATTGGTATGTCAACATAAATAAATAAATATCTGTGTATTTTACCAACAGGAGTGGGCAATAAATGTTTTTTTAAAATGCAGAAGAAACATGAGGTTGCAGTTCAGATTATTCAGAGCTAAATGTAGGTTACCATGGAAAAAAAGAGGTCCCACTGGTCCCCTGGCCCATGTTGCCAGCTCTGCTTTCTCTCCTCATCCCTCACACCAGCATTAGGGTGCCTGGGGCTGCAGAATGAAACTGCAACTGATATAGCTGCAAACGAATAGATATTTTTGCAGGGTTTTTTTTTGTTGTTGTTGTTTTTTTTTTCCATGGGTTAGATTTCAGGTTGGAACAAAGCACCACTTTGAACATAAAAGAATTTTGTTGTTGGGACCTAGGGGAAAGACAAAACTACCCTTCTGGCAGCCTACATTTAGATGAAATTGGTTCTGAAACTACAGCTCGACACATGAATATCAATCAGTGAACCACTGTAATTACTAAACAGGAATCTTGAGAGCTTTTGTAGAAGCTTACATAGAGACATGCTTATAGTGATATGCTACAACTGAAGGAAATGGGAAATAATGTATCTATTTAATTTTTATACTTTGACTAGGCAATGAAGTTGATAGTAAGTGAGGCCAGATGAACAACATGACACCGATGTGCAGAACATACTTTATCAACTATTTGCTCTTCATAATCTATAATTCTAATTTCCCCTGAATGATAAATCAGTTTCTTAAATACTTTACTTTGTAAAATTTAAGCACATAAAATTATGACAGATTTTGGTTATCTTCCCTCCCCTCCCACTAATGTAAATATAATACTTGTGTATTTACTCTGTGAGACATGAAGAATACAATATGTCATATAAAATGGATACAGTCTATGTCCATGGCTTTATACTTGTCTCTACCTTCTTTAACTTCTTCCAGAAAAGAGATGTAACATGAAGAAGTTCCTTAAATGCTCTTCATTTCACTTCTCTGCAATTTCAAAATCCTCTTGTTGGTTTCTGTAGCAATTCTTGTACATATTATTCTAAATCAAACAAGTAAAAGTCATATTTTTTAAAAATACTTGTACTGTATACATCATGACACCTGCCTGGCTGAGGTAGTGGAAGGGCTGGGAGCAGGTATCATACCCACTGGTAGGACAGAGGCAGGGGAATAGCTTAGATGAGAAGAGTGACCTACTGTACAGGCCAAGGAGCCTGTAGTTGGCTTGAGCCATATACCAAATAAAATAACAGCTGTAATTCGAGACAAACTGGAGTCAGGAATTGGGACTGTATGTTTACGAGTGTCACTGGGTCACCATCTTATGTCCACAGCTGGGCAAGCACAGACTTACTCTGGCTTCCTTCTCCTGTCCCCAAGGCACGCTTCTTTACATAAGCTTCTCTGACAGAAGAGGGAGGAGCCTTCATTTCCCATCCTACAGGAGTCCCTATGAATATTCTCCTAACTCTCCCTTCCTACAATTCAGGCCCGTTATTTCTTATCCTGTGCTTCAGAAACATTCAGAGAGTTTATTTTCATCTGACCTACTGATACCTTTTTGTAAGGAAAAATCTAGTGTTACCATTTCTATTCTATATCCCTTGTTTTCAAGCTTAAGAGTTCTAAGTGAACTGAATACCAGGTGCACATCAGGACTGGAATTTTACTCACCATGTGCAGGTCTAATGATTATAATGGCTGGAATGCAAAAAGACAACAACAACAGAAAATTACAATCTCTTTTAGAGCAGATGCAGTAAAACCATAAGCCAAATATTCATCTCTTTCTCAAAGACTAACCTTAAACTTTTAATACTAATAATGAATGGTAAGAGTGTGTTGGTTCATTTCAAAATTTTTTGGACATCATAAAAGACAAAACAAAATGCCCTGTGGGTAGATTATGGCGACTCTTAGCCCCATTAGTAAACAACAATTAGTAGACACCAAAATATGCTGCATAGCAAGTTGTACCAACATGTCATATAATAGCAGCAGGGAGAAAGTATTCCTAAAATAATAAACACCCTACTAGATCATCTCCCCTGATCCACACGAGGAGTTCATGGGCTGTATTTATTACATGACTCTGAGTTGAGAGATGCTATAATTTTATTTTTACCCCATAATATTTTAAGGTAAACAGCTGTTGGTGAAATAGTTATGCTGGCAAATAGTTACAATGGCAGAAGTCTGGCTTCGCTGACAGAGGTTGTTTCAACCAAGGGTATAAAAAGAGAAGGTAATTTTAATAGACTAAGAAAAAGCACAGTTTGTTGATATAGCTATATCCATGTTAAGAGTGATTTTACCATTACAGCACAGTGCTTTTTGACCACTAAATCTCTTCCAAGGTAAATACAGTGAACTTGTTCCCAAGGCAAGGATTTAGAAGTCTTAGTCTTGTCAGTCGGCATCCAGACTGATGGCCAGAGTGCCTGGACTTCTTTGGGGTTCCTAAATAATATATAAGGGTCAGCTTTTCAAATCTACCTCCTAATTCTCCTTTCTCTTTTCCATGGGAAATAGCAATTGAATGAACTTCACTGAAGATGTTCCTGGACTCCTATTAAAAAACAAATCCCATCTATCCATGCCTATATCCAAGCTCACGAAAGTGGAGTCACTTAGTACACTTTACACATGTATCTTTCCTTGAAGGATATTTAACATCTGTTCTCATTTTGTCTTTTCTGAGGCAGGCTGTGTGACTACAATACTCAGCACAGAACTAGGTTAAGGGAAAAATTCCAATTCCACCAATATATTGTTTCCTACACACTTCATATTCTTGCATCTGAGTTTCCCCATATGCAGAATTAAGATAGTAACACCTGACTGATGGTGGTGTAGGAATCCATTAAGTTTGTGGCTTTACACCATCATGTTTCTTAACTTTAATATCTGGTCAGAACCAGTATTTCTTCTGTATTTTGGGAGAAGTATGACCATGGCAACAAGCCATGCATCTGGCATGAAACACATAGCAATATGATATATAGTGCTCATAGAGCAAATGCTCATAGAGCAAATGTAGCGCTCACGAGGAATACAAAGAAATACATCGCAGAGGAGGAGGCCAGAAAAAAATAATTAAAACAAATATTTTAAAGTGACATCTTCTCACAAAGCTAAAAAAATATTCATGTATTAATTTGAAAACGCAGTTTTAGGAAGCAGTTGTAAAAGTCCCAGACAACTTCTTTTTAATTACCAACTTTTTGAACCATGCTAATTGTCACACGGTTGCTGCAGCTATATAACCTCCATGACCTCTATGACTTCTGGGACAAATTCTGCTTTGAAGCCTATTATTGCAATTCCCCTTTTCCTTCATCATGAGAGTGTCTCAAATTAACAAAGATGCAAAACCAAGAGAGGCACACTGCGTACTTCTTTGCAACGGCAAGCAAACAATTTTCTCACGGCTTGGTCACTGATGAGTAAGAGAGTCATGTCAATAAAACCATTTTACCTCAGCTTGCCTATGTATAATCTCTCTTTCTAGAAAGTAAAAAAAAATTCTAATTTACTTAATTTACCAGCCAGATGAAAAATTCTGAAAACCCTCTGGCTCATGCACATGAGCAAGATTGTATATGGTAAGAAAATGCATGTATTTATAAATAAGGTTTGCTATAGTGAAATAACAAACCTTGCTATGCAGGCAACCATAGCTTTTATGAGTATTTTGCTCACACCAGATTTGCAATTATTTAATGTTATTGCATCAGTAGAGATACTCTTAATTTTCAGTGAAGTAGCTGAGATATTTGCTTTTATTTAGAGTTACTCTGGAGCAAATTCCCCAGAGCTCTCCAGGTAATCTCTCTTTGCTCTCTGAAAATATAGCCTACTTGTTCTTCCATGACCCACTGTAAGTAATGTAGTAAGAAACTTGCATTTCACAGTTTGGAGAATATTCCAGGAGAAATTCTGAGTGACTTAAAATAGAAAATTTACAATTATGTTAATTTTCTCCTGATTTTCCTTAAATAGTTCCTTTACCTATAGTAGGAAAATAAGGAGAAAATATAAATTGTTTATTCAAAGACAGAATATGTTTTCTTTCCATATGTTAATTACAATGCATTATATGACATAAAATCCTGGAGCAGTTCTAATATTGTCACATATAGTACTAGTTAAAAGTAAACCTAGGTTGCCTTCCAAATTTGAACTTGACCTACAGATACCTGTGAAATTATAAATCTCTTTTGTCTTTACCATGGCCATGGCTTTGCATTAATTAACCTTGGATCTGTGATGTACTAGGCTACCCAAGCAAATAGGAAACACGCATGCAGTAACATTTCTTCTAAGTTAGCTAAAGCTATACTTTTAGGCCTTTTTTGGTCTTGGTCTATATTTTATCCTTACTTCGGTCTATACCTTCATCTTCGTTTCCACTGGCTCTAGAAAGTGACATGATCAGACATAAGGTCTGCTTGCACAAAGTTTCACCTTCAGAAATGTTTAAATACATGTGAACCATGAAAATAAGGCTTTATAAGTGTGGTGTCTTGTGGACTCTTTTGATTCAATACTAGGTTTTCCACCTTATGAAAAATCAGCCTTGAATTTTCCTTTGTGGAAAATTGAGAGAATCAAAAGTCCAAGTGGCATCTTCAACTGCTGGTTTCTTTTGATTTGTTCAAGAAATGGATACATTAGTTGTGACACAACTAATTAGTTGTGACACGCTAAACCAATTTTGTTTAGCAAGTTGGAGTCATCAGAAATTATGAGTTGGAAAAATTAAAAACAAACAAACACCACAACAACAACAAACAAACAAACAAAAAACAAACACAACAAAAACAAAATGAACAAACAAACAAACAAAACCAAAACAAAACCAAACCAACCAACCAACCAAAAAAATGAAAAATAAAACAAACATAAACAAAAAAACAAAAAGTTCATTTGGTATCACTCAGCTCATTTTATTTCCTGATAGGGTGGTTTGATAAAAAGAAGATGCAGATTAAGGTTATCTTATGGATCAGATAAAATCAACAAGTCAAATAACTTGCTTACATATACAATGAAAAGGAAGGCCCATAAGTACGTATCATAAGTGCATATCGAAAGTGTTCTGATGCACAATAAAATGGTAGCAGTGTAAACAAGCTAATAACAAGTTTACAGCTGTAGATAAGGTTGAAGATAAGCCGTGGAAATTGCCATACCACAGTAAACAGAAAAAGAAGGGATAAAGCAATTTGTCCAAGGGCATCAAAGCTGTCTGTGTGAAGTTCCTCTTAGCTAGTACTGCTTTCCAACCATAAACACATCCGCATCAGTCCAGAAGTAGCAGCATTAGGTGGTGTTCCTTTTCTTTATAGTTTTCTGCCTTCTTATTCAACAGGCCCACGTTAGTTCAGTGAGGTGGTGAACCTAGACTGTTAGAAGCTGGAGTCTCACTGGAGATTACCAATTCAGCTTCCCTATTGCAGGAAGTACCAATGCCAAGATAAGAGGTAAATTCCTGCTTCATTAGGAGCATTAGGAGCTGCAGTAGCATAATAATATCTCATTTAAGATGATTTTCAGCCTGTCTTGGTAATTCAGAGCCCCTTAAAGTGAAAGACTCCACCAGATTCCTTGTTAAATTCCAGTTGATAGTTACTTTCTGCAGAATGGGCAACAGAATGAAATACCCTAGAACAAAGGGCAACGAAGCTGGTAAAAGATCTGGAGAAAATGTCTTGTAACAAGTACCTGAGGGACCTGGGACTGTTTACTCTGGAGAAGAGGAGGCTGAGAGGACACCTTAAATCTCTCTATAACTACCTGGAAGGATGTTGTAGAGAGGTGGGTGTTGGTCTCTTCTCCCAGGTGACAAGAGGAAATGCACTTAAGTTGCACCAGGGGAAGTTTAGGTTAGATATTAGGAAAAAAAAAATTACTGAGACAGCAGTGAGGCATTGGAACAGGCTGCCCAGGGAGCTGGTGGAATCAGCATCCCTAGAGGTGTTTAAAAAATGTCTATATATGGCACTTCAGAACATGGCTTAGTGTTCCTGATAATATTTAGTAGACAGTAGGAGTTGATGATTTTGAAGGTCATTTCCAACCTTAATGATTCTATGATTCTATGTTGATATGATTCTATGAAAATGTCCCATCACATTAGTGACTTTTAGGATGTAAGTTCCTAATACATATGATGGCCAAACCACAGTGAGTGGTATACCATTAAATGCTGTGTAAATAATAATGACTGCTACTGACTGTTAATAACTACCTTCCAGAATTGGGGTATGACTCAAGCTTCCTGATTCCTGTCATTCTTCAGTTGGTCAGACAAAGTGGTATAAAACACCAGGAAAGCATGAGGATTGCTTGAGTGAATACTACAGTCAGTTACTCCCTTAAAACTTGTCAGTCATGGCAATTTATCCAATATCAGCTAAGGTCTGAATGGATTTGTTAAACTGCATTACACCTTTGGCTGGACAGTTTTATTCAGAATTTAGTTAGCTTTCATTCAGTTTGATAAAATTCATTCTTATCTGGTTTACTTTAGCAAATCAAAGGCAGATGGATAAATACCAAGAAGAAAAATAATTATTCAAACCATTAAAACTGTGGTTCCTGCTTGTATAAGAGCAAATGGCTATGCGATTGAGTTTAGAAGTTAGAAGATAATTCTTAACCCTCACAGCAACCATAGTCTGTAACAGTTTTCTGATATAGTAATATATCAAAACACCTAATTCCTTTAAAGATAAAGCTCAGTCAGTTTATGAACCAGATTACATGGCATACTTGCAGTAACAAAGGAATAAATCCAGTGACCCAGAAGGTGCCTTTCAGGAAAGTTCCCATGATAGTATTTACATACCTACTCTACCTTTCTCAAGATTTGCAAAATGTGCATAAGTGACACAGAATAAGTCCTGCACTGTAAAAATATAAAAACAGATGTTAGGTCTTTCAAACTGAGCGTGTAGTCTCAGAACCACTAACAAACACTTCCACATTGTGTTATTTATTCTCCCTTGTTTCCATTTTTTATTTGTAACATGGAAGTAGTAATACCTTTTTGTCTCACAGGGAGCTGTGGAGGAAAATTCATGAATATTCATGAAATGCTTACTCCAGTGATGAACACTATCTCCTCACAAGGAAATTAATAAACCCATACAGATTTGGACATCATGCAGTAAGTAAAAGTTATAGCCACACACAAACTAGAACAGATAAACAGCTGTCTCATTCACTGTGCATCCATTATTCTGTAAACTGAATCAGACTGGGGTCCTGTCAGGAAATATATCTGAGGATCTTGTAGCAAGAGACTACCTTAGTGCATATTCACAACAGACAGCTTTTTGCACTGGCAAAATATTGGGTTTCCACATATAACACTGGTTAAGACTCTAAAAACACCGTTTAGGCAATGATCTTGTAAACAATAATTCAATGTAATATAAAATGTAAGGGTCTTGGTGAAATCTCTGCTACAGTTAAATTATTTGGGTTTACTGCAGAGTTAAAGAGGAAAAAGGTGATCAAATTACTGTGAGATAATCAAGTCCCTTTCTGGATATATATTATGATTAATATGTTGACACATCTTAAAAGATATTTAGAGTGTATATCATAGTATGTCATTTTTATACTGCAAATACACACCAGAGCTCACAGATACATCCACTGACCTGATATAAATACATGTTGTACTTGCTAAGCAGGTCCAGGAGCATCCACACTGCAGTAACGATAATGATCTATATCTACAAACCCAAAACCCCACTGGCACTGCTATTTATGTGGATTTGGCACTGGAATGACTGGGCAATCATACCAAGGTTCTTAGCATTTCATTAACTTGAGGTACTCTGGGCAATGTTTGATAGCATGATATGACAAATTTCCCTCTTCCTTCCAGGTCTTTGTGGGAAAGTTTTCAGTCTGCCAACATCTTTAGTTGACAGTTCCCATGATGTAAGTTCCCCTCTGTCATGTGCCCCAACCAGTGTCAATATGAGCACAGCTGGACAAGCTGCTCGTGCTTGTACTTGCAGAGTTACTGCAGCTATGAACAAATAGAGGGTTTGCAAAACACCAAAGAGCTCTCCAGATGTGGTGGAATCATTTATGGCTCTCGCATGCCCATACCTTTTCCTTTTCATTTAGCTGTTCAGGAGTTAATATGTATGACACTTTCAGACCTCTCTGGAAGGAGAAAAAAAAAAAAAAGGCTATGTCTGTGTGGGTGCCATTCAGTGTTATTACCTCCACACAGGAAAGCTATCAGTGAGATTTCTCAATCAAGCATTATCTCTGGTGACTATCTTCTTTGTTATTCTTCTGTAGGGTACTTGGGAGAAGACAGTTTAATTACACTTCAGATATGCTGGATGGTTGCTTTGCATGCTTGGAATGAAGACAATTTGTACTACTGGACAGTAGTACAAAAGGATAAAAGTGAAAACACGTAGGTGTAAGGGCCAAGTCAGGCACCAGTAAAGCCTCCCACCCACCCAGTCAGACCTCCTCTCTGAACAGCTCATATACTCTGCTTCAACACATCTGATTAAATGGCATAGCATGCAGCACAAGGCAGCTGTGCTCCTTCTTGCAGCCAAGCAAGCTCATTTATGGTTTGGTCAGGTATTTTTGCAGCACACCAATGTGCAGGCCTAATCCAGTCAACCATTACTGCCAGGCAAACAAGAGGAACAAAATGATGCCTTTTGTAGTTTCAAGCTTACAGAATGGACTGATGTGCATGCAAAAAAATAGGAATGGGAAATGTGGGACTCTGCATATGAGTTGTGTGCAACTACAGTGTGATTGCAGAAGAAATGTCTGTTTTCTTAAAAGTTATGTGATGTTCTTTCTCAAACAACTTTGCTAACCTGAAAGTTCCAATAAATCAATATGTTAATCAATTAACATTACAGTAAACATTTTCTGGTAGGCCTACTACCACCTTGTGTATCACAGCAACTTGCTCTGCCCTTGTCATAGTTGCATCCTCTTTCCTATGTCACCTGAGCCAGCAAAGATGGTGAATCCTACCAAGAAAACAGAAGAACATTGTATATTTTCCTGCCCAAAGGAATTAACCTGCATAATTTCAAAAGTGGCAGTTATGAACTTCCTTCACATAGGTGTATTTTTATTCCATCTGACATGCCAATATTTTTTGCAATTCTTGCTAGCCATATGGGCACTTCAAAGAACAGACCATAAAATGCTGTTCATTTAAACAACTCAAGTGTGGTCAGGGGTGCAGAGCATCCTAAAATACAGGACAACAGAGGAAAATGAGGCCATGCACATGGGCAGAAGGGCACAACCACTACCACTGCTTGCACATGGGCAGCAGAGCACAACCACTACCACTGCTCAGCACAGCACTCCCAGCTCTCTGTTTGGAATTAATTATTGATACTGAACAAGTATTGGTAACCCCAGTTCATTCTAATAGGGGCCTGGGTGGCCTGCAATAACTTTTCCTGGTTTGTTTTGTTTTTTTTTTTTTTTTCTTCCTTTTTCATCAGAAGCTGGTCTTGCAGTAGAAATCCTCTCACCTTAGTGTAAAAGACCATGTGATTTCATTGTAAGGGGCAGTCTTCAAGAGTGCTCTGTAAGGCAGCAAGAGCAAAAAGGACAGTGTGGGGCTTCAGAAGGGCTACTGACGAGGAATTCACTGAGGCTCCCAATGGCAGTGTTTTGTTTAAGATATCTGGGCGGTTTCTCAATAGCTAGAGGCTCATGTCCTAGAAAACAAGAGAGAGTGTTTGCTAACCTTTATTAGCCCAGTGTCTAGAGAACTTGATGTTTAGACAGGCCAAGCTGCCTTCATTGCCAGACTGGCAAAAGATCAAGAACATCCATTTCCCTGACATGCTGTCAAGGGCATCAGGTTCTGTCAGAGCTGCACCACTGCCACAGCCTCCATCTGTTGAGGCCTCAAGGGAAAAAAAAACAACCCAAAACCAAAACAAGCCTTCAGACAACATCTAACCTTTGGGTGGGCAAAGCACTGCAGTCAACAGAGGTGGTGAAAGCAGCTCTTTCCATTTTTCACTTTGAGAATTCATCTCCTGATCATGGCAGGAGGAAAAAGAGTCCAGTGCAGAGCCACAAAGGTTATTAAGGGAGTGGAACATCTCCCTTATGAAGAAAGGCTGAGGGAGATGGGTCTCTATCTGGAGGAAGACTGTTTATAAATATGAGTGTCCGGAGGTTGGAGCCAGGCTCTTCTCAGTGACATCCAATGACAGGACAAGGGGCAATGGGTGCAAGCTGGAACATAGGAAGTTCCATGTAAACATAAGGAGAAACTTTTTCACTGTGAGGGTGACAAACAGTGGAACAGGCTGCCTAGGGAGGTTGTGGTGTCTCCTTCTCTGGAGACATTCAAAACCCTCCTGGGCGTGTTCCTGTGTGACCTAATCTAGGTGATCCTGCGCTGGCAGGGGGTTGGACTAGGTGATTTTAAGAGGTCCCTTCCAACCCCTACCGGTCTGTGATTCTGTGAAAACCGGTGCACAGCTGCCGGCGCCTGGGCTGGACAGCCCTCTGCCCGCACGCAGTCCGCCGGGCTGCCTTG
>JANHFX010014004.1:0-33493 GCA_027560015.1 Chloroceryle amazona | reverse complement strand
CCTCCCGCCCTTCCCCGCCGCTCCCCTCAGCAAGGAGGGAGCCCCCGAGCTGGCCGGGGCCGGGGCGGTGCCGTCCGGGGGAGGCTGGGGCGGGGGTGGGCGCGCTGGGGACGGTCCCGCGGAGCGCAGACCTCCGCCCGCGGGGGGATGCGCTCTCCGGGGTGGGGGAGCGGGCTGAGGCCTCCCCCCGCTTCACGGTGGCAGTGCCACCGGCTCCCGCTCCGCGTTCAGCGCCCTCGGCGCGACGGTGCCAGCGGAGGAGGGATGCGGAGCTGTGCTGGCAGGGGCACGCAGCCTTTGGGGCTCGTTTGCTGGGAGGTGTGAGGAGCGGGCGGGTGTGTAGCCCACCTTGCTCAGCGCCTGCAAGGCTGTTGCTTTTTTATTTTTATATATATATTGCTATAAAGGTACCTCTTAGAGGTGCGTGCCTGTCTTTGGTGTCTCTTCTTCCCTCGCCTGGAGTTTGGTTAGCTGAGCGCACAGCCTTAGTGCTGTTTGTGAGGTTGAGAGCTGTAGGGATTTCCCAAATAAACTGTGTTCGTGTGTTACACAACCATGGTCTCCAGGCAGACGTACGCCCAGCTGCGGGCTCAGGGTAGAGGTTATCGGTGTCCATTCCATACAGACTGGAATATTTAAAAGTCCTTTATCAAGACATTTATTATCACAGCATCTTAAACATTAGAGACAGGGGGAAAACAACCAACCCCCCCAAACTGTGGCTTGTTCACCCACAGCCCTTGCTGAGTACCTCCTCGTGGCGTGTCTGCCCCTGCTGCTGGGGAGCTGGCTGACTCTTGGGCTGTTGGCTCTCCAGAGCCCAGTGCTGCAGGATCCCGACCCAGCGCCAGCAGATCGGGAGGTGATTCCTGAATGAATCAGTTGTAACCGCAATTGTTTTCCATATATTCCACACGCAGGAGCTCCTGCTGCTGTCCCTGGGAGGCTACCCTGCACATCAGTAGCTCGTTGCCAGGGTTTTCTTCTTTTATTAATATCTGATTACAGCAGTGAGTGAAGTTCCTAAGTAGTTGGGCTCTAGGTGAACAGCAGAAGATGGTCATTACCCTAAATTCCCGAGAGTATAAAATGTGTTACCCCTTTGGACTTCTCTTTCCATAACCAGGATTCAATATTTCTTGTTCTTTCTTGGTATTTTTGTGTAAAATTTGAACGTGTACATGGTATCATCATCTGTTACCGGAGTTACTGGCTAAATGATGTTTTCAGCTCTTGTCATTTTAGATCAATCCCTTCTGTCCCCTTTACCGTTTTCGCTCCTCCTCTGAACTCCCACAGTTTGTCAATATCTTTTATTGTAGCCAGTGAGACACATGAAGAAACACCCACATCCCTTCCTTTTCATCTTTCTCTGAGGAGAAGTGACTCACCAAGTTCAGTTTGTGTGTGAAAATATCTCTAGTAGGAAGGATATTTTAGGTTGCAGAGCCTGGAAAGCTTCCTGACTGTTTGTTTGTGAGGTTGTTTTTTTTAATGGTGGAAGTTGAGAGAGAAATTCTTTCTCCTTAGCCAAGCAGTAGGATATTCTGCACTGGAGGACGTGCTAAAGGATGGTGTTGCAAAGGCCTTGCTCACTGTAGGAAATATTGCAGTGAACCTGATTGCAGAGGTGTACACGTTTTTGAAGGCTCGAGTGTCGCTCCCTCACTTAAGAGGATGCATTTCTGCCAGGTCACTGCTACAGTGATCTGTGCTGGTGCGATGATATTGCTCCTCCCATCAGAGAGCGTTTGGTGAACATAAATTACCAACAGAGTCGTGCAGACCAGGAAGGCAGAGTGCAAAGGCTGGTGCATCTGAGTGCTTTCACCAGGCCTCCTGAGGGCTTTTTCTTGTAACCATCAGCAAGCTGGGCCATGGCTAACGCTAACCTTGAGGCTGTGCACCAAAGGGAAGGGCCGGCATTGCTCAGCAGCACAGTCAACTTCCCAGTCATGGGAGGATGGAAAATTTCTTATTGTCAATGATTTATTTTTTTTTCCTCTCTCCTGGTGGCATGCAGCTTTCCATGCTGCCCTGGCTCTGTCATCAGGTGGAGTCATAGACCCGTGAAGTAACATCATCCTCGTGTCCTAATGCTGCAGCAAGATCTGCACTTCAGCCAGTGATGATCGAGCATCTTCCTGTCGCTTGCCTCATTTCAGGCAGCTGGGATGAGGGAAGGTGATCCTTTCTAGGCTCTCCTTGGTGGCAGGCTCTTCTGCACCTCGCTGAAATAGAAGAGGAAGTTGGAAATGCTGTCAGTTTTACAAACACAGCTGGATCCTTTGACTTTACCGCTGCCTTTTCTATCCTGTCCAAAAGGAAGCCTATTGCATCCCAGTCATGTCGGGCTTAGGCAATGTCCAGCTCCGTAACAGACGCAGAGGATTAAGTATTATCATTGTCTTCATTTCCTTTCGCCTTGTATTGTCATCGGTCAACAACGTCCTTCTCCTCCCCAGAATCCAACTGTTAGACTTGACAGGCTTGGGCTGAGGATCCCCAGTTCATATGCTAAGCCTAACCAGGGCAAACCTTTTGTTGGGATGGCTTTTGTCTTACTCAGTAGAGAAGCAAATCTAGGAAAATGGAAGCATTCATTACCAGTCAATTAATGGTCTGTGGTTCTCTGCATTCCAGCCTTGTTTCTCTACAGAGAAAATAAGCACCTTTTTTTCGTATCTAATGATGCATCTGAAAGTTGACTCGTCAGCATTTCAGGGTCTGGCAGAGCAACTGGGGAGTGAGTGGCTCGGACGCTTGGGTCAGGTATGAAGTGACTCTCTGTGTCCTCAGCGCAGCGGTGTCTGAAAGCCAAGGCAGGTAGTGCTGAGGCTTTTGTTCCCACGTTGCTAATTCAGATTCACTTGATTGCCAACATGAAATGTGATTTTCAGGATGGGACCTGGTGAACAAGTGTCTCTGAAAGCAAACTTTATAACTGGTGCCAAATGGGCCTTTGTTGGCTGTTTCAACAGGGAAGCCAAGGATTTGATATTCCAGAGCACCAAACTCTCCTTCCTGGAGTGAATCCTTTCATAAAAGTGTTGAAGCATATTTGCAAGGCAGTGCAGAGGGGCTCTCTGCCCACATTTTAAGTGTTCTGAATAAAAATAGAGCATTTTAAGTTATGCCTTGATGTGATGCAGCTCTGTGTAGGGATATCCTGAAAAGGTTAAAATGAGGTAATTTAGCTCAGCAGGGATGCTGTGCTCGCGTGCTCTGCTGAGATGAGCATAAGTATGTGTACACACTGTTGTGTTGTGTTGTGTCGTGTCTCACAAACACACCAATCTCCAGAGCCAGGGCAGGACTTCTGATGGAGCTTATTAACTTTTATGGACTAGGGTTTCACATGGAGATTTTAATGAGTTCTAGAAATTGAGAGTTTCTTCATGTGGAACTTCCTTTCAGTAATTTCTCTCTCTTCTGAGGCTTTACTATATTTATGTGAGAACTTTTGGTGCAAAAACCTTAGATGGGTCTGGACCCAATCTGAGGGTGTGAAATAATCCAGTACCTTTCCTAGAAATCCTTGGAGATGTTTGGAACAGCTTTAAAATTGCCGTGTGCAACATGGAATTATTGGTTACATTTTCCTGTTTGTACCACCACCAGGCAACCAACAAAGAGTTCATTTAGTTGAGTGTCTTTGCTCAGTTGTGCTTTTCCTGCATTTATTAAATAGATTCCACTAACTCCAGCCAAGAGCTGTCTTTGATCTAGGCCTGCAGAGCAGCACAGGTGCTTTGGAGCACTGAACCACGTGCAATGCCATTTGACTTGCGTGAAAAGACTTGAGATTGTTCTAAGTCTGCAGTTTCATGATGCTTCCAAGGTGTTCAGCACTTGTGAGTGTGGTAATAAGGTTTAAGTGCCACATATGTTTTGAACAGTTGCTTGGCGCTGCAGCAGCTGCGTTTTAAACCAATCCTCCCTTGAATCTCAGGAGCTCAAAAAAATACTGTGTTAACTTAGGTAGTGCAACAAGATGTGATCTCCCAGTCAGACCTCCCTTGCTGCTGCCTTTTGTTTACCTAGGGGACCCACGAAGGTCCGTAGCAGGCACAGAGATTCTCCTCTGCAGATGCCATCCATGGAACAATTTACAAAATTGCTTTACAGCTGTTCTTCCATGAGGGGGAAAATACGAGCAAACCTTGTAGGGCTGCCACGATAGGAGGATGAAGGTATGCTGTGAAAGTGGGGTGTCAGAGTAGATGTTTGACAGCTGTTTTCATCTGCCTGTGGAAAGGTAAAAGGATATGTTTTAATGATGGTAAAAAATGCCACTTTGTAATGTAGCAGGTGTTTATTTCATTATGCTTCCTTCTGAGATGAAAGTACGGGGATGTGTGCTGATTTTTTCCTGTCCTTCATCCTTGCTCTATACTATCTGGCTAAGCAATATTTTTTTCTCTGTAGCTCTTTTTGTTCTATTAAAATTTTGAGGAAGGCTTCTTAAATGCCAGCCCATAGATAAATAGCTACAGCAAGTTGTTTCTTCCCTTATAAGAAAGAAAAATCATCATATCCACTCATCTTGGCTGGAAAATTAGGTTAAAGCAGGAATCTTGTCCACTGTAAATTTAATGCTTCATCAGAGCTAAGTGGAATACATGAAGAAAATGCATTTATAACAAAAAAAAATGCTGATGGCCTCACTATTCTGCGATCAGTACAGTAAGTGAGCCCTGGCTTCCTGAGGGAGGATCCTTCAGGAGCCTGAAATAGCCCAGTCAGTAGAGCAATGGTCTCTTGGTTTGAGCATAGAAGATCTGAATTCCTGATCAGGTACGGACTGGAATGTTTATTACTTGCAAGAACAACTTGATGTATAATAATAAATTTCAGTCTGTAATTCCCAGGAGGAATGCTCAGGCATCTAACAAATCAGCTGGCACTCTAAAAACAAGTGTTAATTTTAAATGACTTATGTTGAACGTCTGATGTTCCAGTTCTTTTGCAAAACTCCCAGGGAATACTAAAATAATTTCCTGTGTAGAAAGCATGAGGGTTTGGCCTTTAAGGAGTTTAATGTTATAGCCCAATAGAAAAAGATAGTATTTCAGGCAGATGGAAACTGTGAGTTCAAATACTTTATCTTGTGCTCTCATTCAGAGTATGGAAATAGCGTTTTTGTAAGTACTTGAGATTTGCCACCTGTTTTTTTTGGAAAGCAGTGATTCTTGCTGGATATTTGGATGTCTCCACTTGGACACACCCTTCTCCCTGAACAGACATACCGTGTGTGAGCTGCTTTCTCCATTTTTGTAGTTGGCAATGGATGTCAAATGCTTTTTTTTCTAGGAAACACTTGACCTTTTATGCCGTTTCTTTTGCTTAATTGGTAATATGTTCTCTTTCCCTTACTAAAGATAAAGCCACTAACCCATCTAACAGGCAAGAAGACTGGGAATACATCATCGGATTCTGTGACCAGATCAACAAAGAACTTGAAGGGTGGGTGTCCCAAACTGCTCTGGATTTAATAAGTTAAAAGTCCAAGTTTAAAATACATCATTTCATCATCAAACTTGCCTGTTTTCTTTTATATATGCTGATACTGCAAGGAAGATCTGTCTACAGAAGAAACAAGATGCTGCAAAGCGTGGTTTCTCTTTTGTGAGATGCAGCTTGGCTCGTACACAGGCTGAGCACTAGGAAAAATGGAATTCTGCATCTGCCTCTAAATTTAGTCAGCTTCTGCTGCTGCAGGGCTCTCCTCTGGCCACACTCACTCAGTTTGCCAGTTTGTATAATGGGGTTTTAATTCTTGGTGCCTGATGGGGCTTCATGTCTTTAAAATCTTCACAAGGCTTAACTGAGGAAACCTCCTGGGCCACATCATTCCCGTGAGCTAAAGGAAGAGGTGTTTTCTTCTGGAATATAGCAACTGATGCAAGAGAATCAATGAAGTGATTTCCTGGGCTGGGGACTGCACAGGGAGTTGTTTGGCCCCTCCCA
Source organism: Chloroceryle amazona (assembly GCA_027560015.1). Lineage (NCBI taxonomy): Eukaryota > Metazoa > Chordata > Aves > Coraciiformes > Cerylidae > Chloroceryle > Chloroceryle amazona. The sequence continues at coordinate 27,523 of JANHFX010014004.1, read as the reverse complement.
AGCAGGAATCTGGAATTGCTGGCTCAAGCTACCAGCTCTCACTTCCTTTCATATGTGCAAACACCCAGGCTTACAAAGATGCCGTGAACATTTCTCGTTAGCCTTTGTACACTGCTGGAAAGATGGAACGTAATAAATAACATTTCATTTTAATTATGTGAAAGGTATCTCGTTTAAACAGCAAAATGTGTTAAAGTCTGAAAACCCTTCAGCATGTTCTGCTTTGTTTGTAATGGGGATCTGCTTCATTTCAGGCCACAGATAGCTGTGAGACTCCTGGCTCACAAAATCCAGTCACCGCAGGAATGGGAGGCGGTCCAGGCCTTGACAGTAGGTAGCCCTTACCCCTCCTCTTAAATTCCATTCTATATCATTTTACATTGTCTATGCGGAGTAAGAGGGGCACGGTGTGTGTCAGTGGGGTGAGCTGGGGCTAGTTCTGGGCCTGAATGTCCTGAGTCCCCTCTGGTGGGGGCAGGGAGCACAGCTAAGTACCTGCATTGTTCAGATTGCTCATTAGCAGTTGAGCAGTCAGAAATAACTCTGGTGTAGTTTCAGATGCTTTTTGTTTGTTTATGTTCAGGTGAGATTTGTGCTCAGTGTAACGAGATAAATTAGACCTATATATAGATGGCTGGGGGTGGGAGACCAGCCTGTCTCCCCCTAAAGATGGGAGGTTCCTGCCTGTATCGCAGCGCAGGAGTGTGGGTCTCGCCGCACAGGTCCTTCAGTTCCCCTGTTAACAGAACACAACTACACTGTTATTGAAGAGTTTTGGTGTTCATTCCAGACCCTGTTTTTGTTACTTGAATGCAGGTGCTAGAAGCTTGTATGAAGAACTGTGGGAGAAGATTTCATAATGAAGTAGGGAAGTTTCGCTTTTTAAATGAGCTGATTAAAGTTGTGTCTCCAAAGGTTAGTCCCTGAGTCTTATGGCTGTATTTACACCCTCTTTGGCCTTTGTAAGCTACAGGCAACATCCAAAATGCTTGCAGTGCTCTGTCTGGCTCCTTGCATTTATTAGCCTGTATTCAAAAGCATTTCTTAGCTAAAATTTGGTTTTTTTTAATGCTCTGCTTACTCCTTTTCTCAGCAAGTTGTACTTACAACAGTATATAGTCTCTGTACTGTTGTAATGCCTCATGTAACCCAAGGGCTTCTAAAGCTTGGGCTGTGTTCTTTAAAAAAACAAACAAAACTCCCTCATCAGTGGAAGTGAGGTGTCATATAGAAGTTAGAACACCACAGAGTTCTTATCCTTACTTTGCTAATGGCTTGCTGTGTATCTGGCCAAGTATCTGGCTAAGTCCCTCAGCATTCAGAGAATCGGAGAATCACAAGCAGTTTAACTTGGTGAGGAATAGACAGAGGCATCCCATGGCATGATGGATGCAGCAAAGTATTCTCAGATCCTTCCCTGTAAGACAGGGGAGGGGGCAGTATTCTGTACTGCTGTACTTCTTAAATAGCAGAATCCTGAAACCAACAGAATAGCTGCTTTTTCTTTTGTTGAAGCTAATCACAAAGCTGCTCTGCACTGTTATTTCAAATATATTAGTGGAGCATTTTTCCTCTTAACAAAGTGTATCTTAGATCATTTTGCAACCGAGATTATGCACCTTTTAATGTATAGCACTGAACATTCTCTGGATTTGGGCTTTATTTTTTACTCTTTTTTTTTGCATGCTTAGTACCTGGGAGACCGAGTCTCAGAGAAAGTGAAGACCAAAGTCATTGAATTGCTCTATAGCTGGACAGTGGCATTGCCAGAAGAATCTAAAATCAAGGATGCCTACTACATGTTGAAGCGACAAGGTGGGAACTCAGCACAAAATATATAGCTTCTAATTACATGGGGTCAAGACAAGCTCTGAGGGGAGACAGAACAAGGCAGAAATTCCCTGAAAAGCTTCTCATTATATTTAAATGCCTTGGGCCGGGTTGGGTTGGCTTTTTTAACTAGATTAGTTAAACACCTTGCACAAATACTTTTGGTTTGCAGGGCCTTTTTTGAATTTTTCTGTAACCAGTTATTAAATGATTTGAACAAGTCTTAATTTAAAGTGAAATAAGAGCCTCCACGTAGCCTTTTGTGTTCTTAACTAGGTCACTTTACAATTGTACCTTCAGTTCAAATGACACAAATTTTGTGTGTAGGCACACGTGAAAAGAGCTCAGCTGAGAAGCGTGCAGCTTCAGCACAAGAAAAATTGGTTCCAGGAAAGCTCTTGAAGTAGAGCCCAAACCTAAGGATTTGAGAATGGACCAAGCAGGGAGTGTAGCTGTTTCCCCCACTTGTGGTTCAGAGGCTGCTTATCACTCCATTTTGCATTGCTGTCTGCTTCCCTCATTTATACAAACAAAAGTCATGCCCTTGAGTTTGCACAAAGCTGGGTTGTCTGGGACTTCACTTAGTGGTTCAACAGCTAAAGTGAAAAGGGGAAAGACAAATGGTGGAGACCTATTGATTATTATCCTGAGCTATTAGAGGAGCAGTATGGACATGGCAACACATTTGCTGGGGTTTTGGCCTTTATCAAAGAAAACTTTGTTTTTCCAGCTAGCGTGCTCGGTGAGTTTGCTCATTAGAGCAGTGTCCTGGTATCAGACAACAAGAGTGGCTGCGTGTTTGCTTTGACAGCAGCCTGTGCATAGCTGGGTGTCCTGCCTGGTGTGCCTGTGTGTGCAAACCCACGGGGCTTCCCTTTGTGCTTTCAGGGATCGTTATGTTTGATCCTGTGATTCCTGCAGACAGAACCCTGATTCCTTCTCCGCCACCTCGTCCCAAAAACCCTGTGTTTGATGATGAGGAAAAATCCAAGGTACAGTGAAGATTTGTATTGTAATTACTTTTCATTAGTGATTACTCAAAGCACACTTCGTCTACTTTACTTCTTGATTCTAATTTGGCCTTTTTTTTTGGGGGGGTGATACTGTGTCTTTTCACAGAACTCATTGCTTTGTCCACCTGCCTAACCTGAAGTTCCAGTTAAGTCCTCGTCTGTGTTACCATTATGTGGTTATTCCTGGTTAAATTGCCATCTTGCTGTAGTACTAGAAGGCAGAGAACATTTCACATGCAGGACCAAAAATGACATATGAGAAGAATAATTAGTGTCAGAAGTCTCTGATTTTTCACAGCGTGTGTCCTGTGTAAAAACAGGAATGCAGCACCTAACGTAAAATAATAAGCCATAAATGACTCCTGCTGAAGTCACTGTAACTAGGAAAGCAGCACAAGCTTTGTAATAGTGGCTGTATCTCTTTTCCCCTGAACTGTTCACTTAGATTCCTTTTGCTGCTTCCCTTTGCCAGGGGGTCTTTATTTGTTTCCTTCCTGAATATCCTCTTCTCATCTTACAGCTTCTAGCCAAACTTCTGAAAAGCAAAAATCCAGATGATTTACAAGAGGCCAACAAGCTTATAAAATCCATGGTAAAAGAGGTAAGAAATTCCTGTAGGATTTGTCCTAGCCAACCATCTGATTTCCACATTTTAAGCAATTTGACTTCCAAATGGTGGAGAGCTTTAGGATCATGTGAATAGCAAAACCCGGGTTTTTCAGGCTCTGGGAGCATTGTGTTTGTACTTTGCTTAGTGAAGTTGTGGGGAGTGAATGAGAGCAACCATCCAGCCTTTTATTATTTTTTAAAACCCCAAGCAGTGTTAACTCACATCTAGTCCCTGTGGTTACCAGCATAAAGGGGGTGCCATCTGTTGACTTAGTAGGGCTCTGTGGTGTGCATTGTAATTGTGTTGTAATTGTGACTGTAGCTCACAACTGGAAGATGTTTGTATCACAAAAGTGTCAATAGTTGGTGTCGTGGTGGAGGCCAGGGCAGAGATTGAATCTCTCATCGCTCAGGGTGCTATTTCACACTAGGGTGTGGTGAGAGCATCACAGTACCACCCGGGGATACTGAGGACTGAGTCATTGGACTGGACCTTCTCACAAGTAGCTTCATGGAAACACCTTCCTCTTTGTAGAGCTGTGATGTATCCACCCATGGCAGTCATTAGAAACCCTGGACTCCAGGAAATGACTCGCTGTGATCCTGGCCAAAAAAATAAAAAAGGATAGCTCCTAGACTGAAAAGGAGAGCTGAAGAGTTTCCATTCAGGCGTCTTTTGTCCTCAGGGCAGACTCTCCTACAACTTCAGTCAGAATCTCAGTGCTTGTTATTCCTAGTAAATGTTTTGCTTCAAGCACATCTTTTTTTTTTTTTTTTTTTTTTTGTAATAAATGGCTTCAAGTGACCAGAAAAAGACCCCATAAACTTCTGAAAACTTCTGCAAAGTTGGAAAAGAATTTTTGGAGAACCTCTCTACTTTTAGTGGTATAATTATCCAGTAAAGGCTAAGGAGACTTGTTGGAAGTATGGGGGTTTCTATCATTTCAGAATGGTGGTGAAAAGATAATAAAATAAGCAAAGCTTCACGTGAATGGAGAGGTTTGAGGAGTTTGTATTCCAACTTAACCTTAGGCATTACTTGCCAGGATTTACAGCTAATACCTGTCGTCGTGCTACCGTGGACCTTTACAGGGAGACTGACTTTTTATGTCTGTGTTTGACACCCTGAAGGATGAGGCTCGGATTCAGAAAGTGACAAAACGCATGCACACGCTGGAGGAAGTAAATAACAACGTGAAGCTGCTGAATGAGATGTTGGTTCATTACAGCAAAGAGGAGTCCTCGGAGGCTGACAGGGAGCTCATGAAGGTGGGTCTGAGTGGCTCCTTCCCAGGAGTCCTGCAGTCAGTCCTTTCTTCTTACAGACTTGAGTTTTGCAGAGAATTACAAACAGTGCAGTAAAATGGAGAGAAATGGTGAGAAACAACAGAAAGAAAACAACCATTTTGTTAACACCTTTCACCAAAGGTCTTAGCGGGTAATAGCTCAGTTTTGCTTGTGCTTGAAGTGAGGTACAGCTGTTCCCTGGAGATGGAGCGTGGCAGAATCAAGCAGCTGAAGTTTGTAATTCCTTCTTCTGTTAGGACACACTGATTGCAGATCATCACTGTCCCTTACTGCTCGGTGGGTGGATTGAACTAGAGGCTGAATGGGGCAGAAAATATCCTCCCCTTCTAAGGAAGAGCTTTAGCGAGTGTTATAAAGCTGGAACAACAGCAAGCAGGTAAAAATCAAAACAGCCACCAGAAATGGTTGGGTAGGCTCAGGGCTTTCAAGAGTTGCACCGTATCTAATTAAAAAAAAATAAAAGTACTCATTTTTAACAACAAGCTCCTGAAATGGGAGTAAGAAGACTAAGAAACCAGTTTGTTTCTATGAAACATTTCCTTCTTGCCACCTTTCCTCTGTGTGGTTGCAGGCTAGCTGAGTAGTGGTTGCAGCACAATTGAAGCATATTCGTTGAAGCACAATTGTGCTCATCCTCAAGCTTTTTGGGCCTGCAATAATACAAGGAGAAAAGGACTCCATTGGATCAGAGCTAGCCCCAAGTGCTGATGTGAGGGAGGACTGAGAGATGTTGTGTTGAGAATGCAGGTTGTGTTTAGACTCCCAGGCTAATGTCATGCTTCATGGCTTTGTCACAGGGCAGGGACAGGAGGGGGTCTTGGTTGTCCAGCCACACTGGCACATTCACCACGAGGAGACTGGTTTATTCTGGGCTTTCCAGCACGTGCCTGGGGAGTCATTCTGTGCTGACTGGTATTGCTGATAGGGGCTCCTGGATGATGAAACCTTTTGTCCTAACCTGTCTTCCCAGGAGCTCTATGAAAGGTGTGAAACCAAAAGACGGACACTGTTCAAGCTGGCCAGTGAGACAGAGGACAACGACAGCAGTTTGGGTAAACTGAGCTCCACTTCTCCTCTTTTAATTGCTTTTGTGACCCGTGACCATGCAAGGGCTGAGCAAGGGAGCAGCTGCTGTAAAGATGCCTCTTCACTGTGGCTGTGCTTTGCTGCAAGCAGGCAGATAAAAGATGAGATTCTTGCCTCTTTATGCTTATGATTTAAATTCGGGCAGGGACTTGTCGGTAGAGTTGGTGGTTAGGAAGGCAGGGGACGATAATGGGTGAAGGGGAAGGTCATTGCTGTGGGGAACAAAGCCTTGGACTCATTTTCTCATTGTTACAATGTGCGCAGACCTAGAAGGGTCAGGGCATTGCTTAGAGAAGCGTGGCAAAGACTGGGAGGAATGGAGCTCATAGCCAAATGATTATGTGTTTTCTTGCAGATGATGTAGTTGATAAATGAGTATTGTCAGCGTTAGCAGGAGCAAAGTGACTAAAGTCCTGGAGGTCATTTGTCTCTCTTGCATGCAGGTGATATTCTACAGGCCAGTGACAATTTATCCCGGGTGATAAATTCCTATAAAAAAATAATAGAGGGACAAGTGATCAATGGTGAAGTGGATCTCCCTGTGATGTCTGTAGTTGAAGGTGAGTTCCTGGGGAATCAAATGCTTAATTTTTGAATCCTGTAATTCTAAATCTTTTGGACTGGTTTTCTTATTAACTGGGGTAAAGGTGGACACGTTTTCCCATTACCTGGGGTAAAGTAGGCCACTGGTGGTTCTTGTGGTCAAGACAGCTCCTAAGCAGCAGATAAACATGCTGGAAATGAAAAACAGTGCTGCTAGCTTTGCCTTTACCATTGCTTGTTCCATATTATTGAAACCTTTGATCACACCTGTAGCAAATCTGCATCTGAACAGTTTATGTGGCTGGAAGTTCTCATACATTTCACTCTCCAAATTTGTCCTGTTTCTTAATGGTGAAATGCAAGGAGAAAGCAATTTTATCAAAAGGACAAGAGCAGTAGAGTGGGAGCCGAGCCAGGGGTCCCGTTCCTGGCTTTGCCAGCAGTACCATTTGTGAATTTAGGCCAGTTGCCCACTTTACACTTCAGCTTCATCCCTGACAGCTCTGGACGTGTGTGTGACAGTTACCGCTTGAGAGTCACTTAAACATTTCTGCATGGAGAGCAGCAGCAGAATGCGTAATGCTGCCCCATGGCATCTCACAGGGACAAGACTATCTAAGTATGAAGGTCCAGACAGTATGCATTTTCCTCAGCTCTCTTGCTCTCTGGTAGCCTTTGTTTATTGGAGTTCTGTAGGATCTCCCAAAGCCTCATCCGAGCTCAAAAGCTTTTGAAAGGATTGCGAATTATACTGCAAGAAGTACTGGGCAGTGGTTGGAGCTGGTGTTGCACTTCACAGAGAAATTTCCTAAGTATCTGAGTTGATGGAAGTACATCGTGGACAGGAAACAGTGGAAAGCACATGGGCTTTCTCTGTTGTAAAGAGCCATAAGCCATGATCAAATGAGGAGCTGTGTTATCTAAACCATCTCTCTAATAGTATCTTCTGTACACTGAGTTTGCTGTCAGCCTTTTGCCTTCTTTCCTAGTAGTGCTCTTCTGTCCACTGCAGGGAGTAACTCCACAAGTCATCTCAACACCCTCATTGACCTTGCTGGCTTGGACGTCACCAGCACCCCGCCACCTCCAATGCCACCCACGACCCTAACGCCAGCCCCCTCAGCAGCTCCAGCCCCAGCCGAAATCCCCATCCTCCCACCTCCTCCCCAGATGGTCACACAGCTGCGGAGCAGTTCCTCTGGCCAGGCAGAAGCCTCATCCTCTCAGCAGAGCAGCGCAGCCAACTCCCTGTCCTTGCTGGATGAGGAGCTTCTGTGCTTAGGTAAGACACTGAGGCACCCAGACAAGCACTACTCAGATCTGTGCCTAACAAAGACCGCTTTCTTCCTCCAGTGTGAGTGTGGGGGCTGGCTGTGCATGGGGAATGCCTAAAAGGAGCGTGAGATGCCTTTGGCTCATAGAGGAGTCATGGGGATGCTCCTTTGCGTCATCCTGAACGTAAGATGCGGTCAGTGAGTCAGTATGAAAAACTGATCTTCCCAGAGTAAGCTGCAAGTGAGATACCAGTTGGGTATAGTTGCAGTCTGGTCTCTGGGTGCTCGGACATGCAGGCTGCATTTCAGTACAGATCTCACCCCTGACTTTGCTGAAGAGCAGGGTGCCTTAGGGAGGTTGTGTGTAGAGGATGCCTGCCTGCAGAGCCCAGGTCTGAACAGCAGAAAACACTGCAGGGCAGGAAGGGTCAGAAGAACTGTTAGCAGCTACTGGTGCTGGCTGTCTCTTTTCCTCATCATGGACTTGCAGCCCATTTCAGTCTTTTACCAGGTTCTTGGACAAAGCCTAATCAAGTAGTTTGATAGTCCTGAAGCAATTGCCAGTGGATGATCCCCCACCTTGTTTACTCCTCCAGTTACCTACCTCTTATTTTACCTTTCAGGCCTGAATGACCCAGCCCCTTCAGCAGTGAAGGAGACCTCAGAAAACAACCAGTGGAGCATGTTTGAGGTACAAAAGAGGGTCTTGGGGGAAGGGGAGGGAGGGATTGTCGTTTTGAGAGGTCTCAGGACACACTCTGTCACCTTGGAGAAACATGATCGCTCCCATAGGCAGAGGGGTGGCTGCTCCTGAGGGGAAGTCTGGCTTAGCCCTAAAATCTGGGATAGCTGTGTTTGAACAGAGTAGATATCCCTGAAGCCAGCTTTCTCAGTTTCCCATCTGTTAGCATCTGTTCCCATGAAGTTAGCACTTCCTTTGCTTAAATTACAGATCAGATGTAGTCCTGACATAGGCCACAGACTTTGCTGCGTGCCACCCAGCACCTGGTTCTGCGGTAAATCTCTCTCCCTCTGTAACGGTGCCATCTCTGCAACAGGGGGTAGCAGTGAGTTAGAGCATCTACTTGTCCTCTCTTTCAGAATGACCAGCTGGGCCTGGATTTCTTTAATCCGAAGATGGTGACTGTTGCTTGCAACCCTGCAGGGAACCCTCCCCTCCATCACGCATCTCAGACCACGTGTGGAACGTCAGTGACGCTGCCCTCTGCTTTCACAGCCTCTCAGACTGCTCCCAGCATCCCAGCACCCAGCTCGGCACCATTTGTATTCCCTGCTGGACCGGCTGCCTCTGCGGGGCCTCCTAAGACTATTCCAGCTGCTCCTGGGTATTTCAGCTCATCTGTGGGGAGCAATATGTCACATAAGATGGATGCATTGGGACAACTCCTTGAAGAAGCCAAAGGGTAACCAAAAGTCCTGGACTTTGCTTTGTCTCTGCAGTTGGAAAGCCAAGCTTGCTGCAGCGTCAGGCTCAAGGGCAGACTTTCAACTCTGGTTTGGTAGAAATGTGTGTTGGGGATTTTTTTTTTCTCAGAGGGTTTAAGTTAATGAACCATTATGAGGAGGGCCCCCCCTCTGAGAGGGAGAGACAGGTGCTACCAGGCAACTACTGTTGCCTGATACAAGTTCACAGTCTTCTGTACAGGCTGCAATGATACAGAGGCCTCTGCCCATCTTAGCCTTGCCCACCCTTGCCAAGGTGGGACCCTGCTTTCCTGACTTAGAGAAGTGGTGGCTGGCCCTGCCACCAGCACCACTTGTAGCTTACATGAGGCCGTACTGAGTCACAGCTCCAGTCTGGCACCAGGACTCTGCTGTGTCCTGCTGAGCTGCACTTAGCAGGGTTTGTGGTGCAACGCCTGCTTCACTTTCAGCTCATCTTCCCCTGTGTTTCTGTCTCTTGCAGGACTGCCACCCAGGGCCTGGCGACGGCCTCGGTGTTCCCTGGGGTTACTTTGCCAGCTGCTGTCACCTCTGCCCCCTTAATAGCACCTGCAGGGCTGCCAGCCACTGCCCCGGGAGCCCCTCCGGTTCCTTTCCCAAGCAGCTGCCCAGCCAGCTCAGGAAGTCCTCTCTTCCAGCCGGCGTCATTCCAGCAGCAAGGCAGCCCCATGAAAGCGCCTGAAATTTCTTTGGCCAATGTCCACGTTCCCTTGGAATCCATTAAACCCAGTAAGTATCTCGTGGTTTTCACCTTTCTTTGAGTGTTTTTTAAAAGCAAAGCTTCTTGACAAAGCTTATGAAGTGCCCAGAGCGGATGGGATGTCCCAGCCCAACAGTCAGACAACCTAATGCTGCTACAGGCCGTGTTCCGCAGCATCAACCCGCCCCTCTCTCTGCGGCAGGCAGTGCCCTCCCGGTGACAGCCTATGACAAGAACGGCTTCCGGATCCTCTTGCACTTTGCCAGGGAGTGCCCGCCAGGAAGGTCGGATGTGCTCGTCGTGGTGGTCTCAATGCTGAACACGGCTCCTCTTCCTGTGAAGAACATCGTGCTGCAGGCTGCTGTGCCGAAGGTAGGGATGTGTCACTGGCACCGTTCATTTGGGAAGGTCCAGGCGTGAACTCAGGGACTGGGGACAGCCTGGTTCTGCCTTCCTACAGGCTGTGCTCTGCCTGTTTCCAAAACATAAAGCTGTTAGAGGCAGAATGCACTGAATAGGATAAGTCAAGAGCCACAGGTAGCTGGTATTCTATTTTTCTAGCTGTCTAACGTCAATCCAGCCGTGTCTGTTCATGACAGAGGCTCAGATAACACAACAACAGGATTGTTGCATGGATAAAGCCACCCTTGAGGTTTTCAGAATCAGAATTTCTAACAGACATCTGAAATCTGACCATATGTTCCTTTCTAGTCTTACTGCACCTAGATGATTTTGGATGGCCAGCTTGCTGTTTTGAAAACTATCCCAGTCTTGGCTACGACCTGCCCACTGTCATGAAGGTGTTTGCATTAAAACCTCTGACAGAAGATAACGTGGACAGGAAGGTGCTCTTGGTGTTCACCCGACCAGTGCCGATTTGTCACTGCCTGTTCCAGTCATGCTGCACAAGCTGGGCTGGCTCTTGTTTCCTCATCCTCACATGTGGATGAATTCTCTTCAGTTCGGATGCGTGCAGTTACCTCCCCAGGCTGTGCCTGCATCTTTTATTGTCCCCAAGGTAGGAGAATAGTCCCTGAGGTTCTGCTTTCTTTCAAATTTGCAGTCCATGAAAGTGAAGCTACAACCTCCCTCTGGCACTGAGCTGTCTCCATTCAGTCCCGTCCAGCCGCCTGCTGCCATCACTCAAGTCATGCTTCTGGCAAATCCTACAAAGGTGAGGGGGGCAGATCCTCGTGGAATGGGATTTCTCCTGTCCTTGTCGGACAGATTTGATGTAAACCTAGTTGGGGAGGGGACAGGACACAACGGGGGGGTGGTTTGGACCAAACATTTGAGCAGATACCACTGTTTAACTTGCCCTCCAGAGGTGCTTGCTGCCCAAGGATGCTGTGTTAGCTCAGGGCTGCACAGTCTTCTCTCCCCCAGACTCTGTCAGGAAGGAGAGGTAGGAGCAGGTCCTGTACATTTCTCCTAGTGAAAGAGCAACTGTTGTATAAGGCTCAGCTTTAATGGGCAGCACTCAGAGCTGTGTCAGGAGCTTGTCTGACTCCCTTGTGCACTGGAAGTGCCTGGCTTTGGTGATAATTAGATTGATATCAGATTAGCTGGTGCCATAGAAATACTTCTGCTTTGTTGAGACTGTAGTCTGACAGACCTGGACCAACAGATCACGTCTGTTCTGTTGGTCTCTGAGAATGTACGGTGTGGTGAACACTGGCTTTTTGCTGATCGTGTGGGGAGCATCTGAGTAGCTGGTTTTCCTTGCTGTAGTTACTCATTTAAGTAGCCTGCTCCTTAAGGCTCCAAGCTGTAGGCTGAAGTAGTTTCTTACTTGACAAATCTAGATGCTACTACTTGAGAATTACAGCAAAAGGGTCCTTAAAATATCACCTGAAAGCTTCTGAGATCCAAAAGGGTAAATGGCAGAGGGGTTTGCTGGATTATTGAAAAACTTTGTGAAGTACATGGAGATCCCCTCATCAAAGAGGGGTACCCTCCATCTCCTGCATACTGTTTTACTGGGAATTTTGCAGAGCAGGAACTGTTTATCTTCCTCCATGTGATGAGGAATTTAATTCTGAAAATGAACTATTCCAGCAGCATCCCTGAGGCTCACTGGAGAGCAGCTGAGCCACAGGGGCTGGCCACGGACATGCAGGTCATTCATGCTTTTCTCCTACTGTCCCATGCTAAGCAACAAAGGTTTTGTGGTATAAACCCTGTAAGGTAAATTAGTCAGGTTTGCTAAATAGCTGAACTACTCCATGGACTTAACCTTAGTCCTCCTCCCTTTGCTGTGTGCCACAGAATTCTTGTGCTCTCTGTAGAGCTGAAATGTTTTGTTCAGGAGCAACTGGGGCTGTTCTCACGTTGCTCTTGGGTTTTATCTTCCCTGCAGGAGAAGGTGAGGCTGAGATACAGACTGACCTTCACACTGGGAGACCAGCCCAGCACAGAGGTCGGCGAAGTGGATCAGTTTCCCCCAGTAGAGCAGTGGGGGAATCTATGACCTTAGGACACTGCCAGAGACTCTGTGACAGGACCAGGAGAGGATCCCACAGGACTGGAAGGAATGTGCCGTGGGGAGGGACACACATGCTATCCACTGGTGATGTTCAGCTTTGTTTACATGTCCTGACCACTCTGCTTGTAGCTTTAGTCCAGAACGTTTTGCCCCACATGGAAGGGGTCCTGGAACATTTATGCCAAGCATGAACTGAGCAGCAGCCATTAACAGGCAGTGCCGGCTGCTCTTACCTTGACCTCTGGGTGAATCTGGTTCTATCTTCCACTCTATTAAACTTGAAGTTATTGTATTTTGAGGGGAAACCTGTCAGCAGAAGGGAATTTAGTTGGCTTGTTCCTGTACTGCTGTCCAGAGATACCTACAGGCTGGTGGGGTGATGATGCCACCATGAGCTTCCTCAGTGCAGAGCCCTTACGCCCTCCCTCAGACTCTCACCTCCTCAGTGCCAGGCTGGACCCGCTAAGCATGCTGAGCAATAACACTGGCTCCGCAAGGGAATGCTGATTTTTTACACTGAAATGGCACTTTGCTCCCTTCCTCCCGCTCCGCTGCTTTGTTCCCAACGGGCACCGTAAGCAGCCCCTCGCTCTGGGCTGTATTTTCAGTTGTTCTATTTATTTTACACTGCTCGCTGCCTCCCTGTTGTATCCATTTTGGGCGGCTGGGGCTGAGTTTTGTATGCAGATGGCTACACTGGTTATTTTTCTGCCTTCATTGCATTCCACAGTGCGTGGAAGAGAGGAAATGCGTAGTGAGGAGGTAAACGGGGCTGGAGAGGAGCCAGTGTTGGTGGAGGACAGCGCCTGGAGTGCAGCAGTGTCTCTGCAATCGCTGATCGGGTGCAGGAGCTGAATGCAGGGATAAGGAGAGGTGCCTCTCGCGTCCCCTCGTGCAGGCAGTATTACTATTGTAGTCGAGTACTGTGTTTTATTGAGATGAGTACAATAACGTACAAGATGTAAATAATGGAGCTATAGGATATCCAAACAGAAACAAGCAGACAGTGAAAGGAAGAAGGCTCCACTGGGCTGTGACGATGCATGTGCCGGGTTTAATGCCTGGTTTTATTTGTTCCCTGTATTAAGTGGCAAAGTGCAATTGTCTCCGCATAGGGGAAAGCAGTTTTGCTGGTTATCAGTGTTCTGTGCTAACAGGGGCAGAAGAGCTGACCCCTCTGGCCACACTGTAAAACTAGGTTTAAATCACCAAAACTTGATTCCAGCAGTCCCTTCCTTCTCCCTGTCTCAAGCAGTGCCTCAAGGAGCTTTTGAGACAGACCATTTTACATGAACGAGGATTTTTAACATCCATTGGCAAAGCCGAGATAGGGCGGGTCCTTGGACACTGAGGTCAGCATTTCTAGCAGTGCTGTCGAGCAACAGCTCCTGTGAAACCGTGAGTGGGAGCAGTCGGCTCAAGCACTGAGAAAATAAGAACATAGGAGGAGACCCCTGCCTGTTGTAGGAAGAAAACTCCAGGGGAGAAGGTGCTGCTGGAATTAATGGCTGCTGTAAAACCCGTTACTGCAAATGCAGCTTGGACTTTTAAGAGTTGAATTTTATTTACTGTGTTGCGAAGTAAAAATCACTAGAGGTGAAAGCCTCATCGGATTCAAAGGCCTGAGGTCCTCATCTATGGCACCAGGCAGTTGTAGAAGCCCCTGAAGGTGGAATCAAAGCTTGGCCAAGGAACTTGCTGTAAACTCCTGGTCTGAAGCTCATGAAGACCCCGGCCTTAGCAGGCAGGTGAGAGGCATGGGTGCAATGTTTGGCTCCTTAGAGAAAGTGTGTTTAAATCGATGGACTGGGATAGGGGACAAGGAGAGAATTCTTTCTGCCTCAGACATGGTCTTGCCAGCACTTTAGCCACAGTAGGCATGGGGGTAGTGCTTAGGTCACGGTAGCATGACCTGAGGAAGCAGGTTTCGCTGCTTTAGATGCCTACATGTGAATCTCACTGTGACTTTGAGGAAGTCAGAAGAGCACAAGTGCTTTGTGCCCAGGGGCTTTGTTCTCAGTGTTAACGCAGCGCGCCTCCTGCGCTGTACGGCCAAGCAGATAGGTGCCGTAGTCTTGCTGCGTGGAAATGCATTGTTCAAAGCTTCAGAAATTAAACTATGAATGTTCCTTGTCTGTAGGGTGAGGTTCACGCTTCATACCGAACAGCCGTAACTGTATATACATCTCAACGCGTTTGTTCTGCTGCATGTTCAATAAATTGTTTTCCCTACTCGGCCCTGTGGGTAGCCCTTATTCAGGAGTGCTTGTGCAGTTCCGTGCAGCTTCGGGAAATCCCGAGACCCAGCCCATCACCTCGAGAACATCCAAACTAAGCAAAAATGGAGAAGCTGCTGTTTTGCAACCCCCAGTGATGTAAAGGGTGGGCTTCGTTTCAGTGCTGGGTGTAGAGGTAAAGCAATGGAAAAACCTGCGGTGATGATGCCACTGGTAACAAGGTTGGAATAAGCAACCTTAATGTCTGGATGCAGCTCCTTCTTAAAAGTTACATTTATGTTTTTTTTAAGGTTATGTTTATGGAAGGCAAGAAAAAAATCCCCAGGCAATATGCAAAACAAGACATTTATTCTTAGAAAAGCAGTCAGGTTTATGTACAGTGAGCCACAGAGGAAGAGTAAAATCACATACTGCCATCTTCAGGATCCTTCCAACGTGCCTTCTTTGACGATGACTCGGGCAAGATTTCGTGCCAGAGCAAGTCTCAGCATTTCCACTTTTGTAGTCTCAACATCATCATCCTAAAAGCGAGCAGAGTTGGGGTCAGACTGCTATAGGCAGTAAAGAACTGGCGATAGGTTCTTTCTGAGCTTGGGAAAGGAAGGACATGCATCGTTAACAGGGACAGCACTTGTATATTTACCTGTCCTGAGAAGGACAAAAGCTGCATTTCCTACTTTTTAGATCAACACGAGGCAGCACTGCCAAGCCATTTCTTTTTCTGGCAGCTGCAATGGTCTGTGTATGTAGCAAATGGCTCCCTGTTCTGGACCTGGAACGCTGCACAGCTTGAGCTGTTAGATGGCAGCATCTCAGCTTTTCATTGCCTCTATTTGCAATTATTTATCTTGGAAAAGCACCACGGTCCAATCCAAATCAGCAGAGCAGTGAGGAGTGGAAGTACTCCTGGACTGGTTCTGTGGGTACTTAGGTATCTCTTGGTGATGCTTCATTCGGCTGCCCTCTGAAAATAACACTGCGTACCAGCCTCGATAGCTCGGGCTCTCCCTCTTTTCTGTCCCCACATAGCAATGTAAATTCAGAACTTGCTCTTTCCAACCCTCCCCAAAGCCCTGACAATTCATTAGCCAATTGCCCTCAAACAGGAGCTACCTGGAATTTCTGCTTCTCTGACTTCCCTGCTGTCAGGTCTTCTAGGCATCGCATCAACTCGTAAGTCTGCTCTGCTGAAAATACAACCTGTGAGAAGGAATCAAGTTTAAGGACACCACTGCTCCTGAGAAGATTACTCATGTGGGAGGAAGGGATCCCACAGATCCATTCTGATCCTTTACATCATAGGATCAGAGGCTATTTCAGGCTGGAAGTGACTTCTGGAGGTCTCTAGTGCCACCTCCTGCACAAAGCAGGGTCAGCTGCGAGGTCGGAGTTGGTGCTCTGGGCTTCATGCAGTTATGGGCCTGTAATTACTATACTGTCATTTTCTTAATGGATCTTACGGCAAAAAATGGGCTTAGAAAGATGGACACGCACTAGAAAAATCTTCAGGCCAAGTACCAGCAGGACTGGATGCACTGTTTACTTAAGTCATTGGCCATTACGTGTTCTGCTGTGGGTTTGTAGAAGTTCAGAGTTGATTATCCCATCCTGGGTCCTGTGCACACCCTCTGACAGCACACCCAGACAGCCCCGCAGTTCTGGAACTGCCACCACTAGTTCTTCTGCACTAGCAGAGTAAGTCCTGGGGGCGGAAAGGGGGTTACCACTTTGAGATACCTTGTCAGGAAAAAAAAGGGGGTGGGGGGCTCTGTTACGTATGCCCAGCGTGCTCACCTCTTTCTGCTCCAGCAGGGGAAGGGCATCTGTCAGCAGGGTCATCCAGAAGGAGCAAGGAGCAATGTGAGCCGTCATCAGCATCAAGAGCAACCTGGCAGCTTCAGAGAAGCGCTTCTCCCCGTACAGCCGGTGGAATTCTCGGTACTTGCCTGCACACGGGTGTTGGTGAAGGGTAAAAGGTGTCAGTGTCTGTCAGACCAGCTCAGGCCTGGGCTGCTGTAGGTTAGGAGGGTCTGTTTGCTTCCGTGAAACCTGTGGTAGAACTACCCCCACCTGAAATGAGTCTCCAAAGCAGGTGAGTCTGGGAGAATGGGAATCTTGGGCAGGATAAAAGGTTAAAATAGAGGCTGGCTAAAAGGCAGCTAAGAACCTGTTACTGTACCCAGTCAGGCTTACTGTTTGAAGCAGCCTGTTCGCTAACTGATGCTGTCTGGTGCGGAGTGTTTGCAGGGTGAGGAACAGCACAAGTGGCTCAGAGAGACTGGTGGCGTCTGCAGAAACCAGGAACGGGAAGGGAGAGGCGGGGGGGGTGAATGTTCTTTTTGATATCGCAGGGTATCAGGAGGTCCGAGAGGCTTCATTGTCTTCCGGATTGTTTAAATGGAAACTGAGATCTTTGTTAACGTGGGAAGTTCTGCTTTTGGTAAGAATGAGTTAGATCAATATCCAGCACGTGAGAACGGGCTGAGGATGAAAGTGAGTTTTATTCTGCGTCCTTGTTTGTATCCACTAAACTGTCAAAATACTGGAAGTAATGATTCCCATTCCGATTCGCCTTTGACTAATGCCTGAGCTCAGGACAGAGATGTGAGAGTAGTCCAGCAAAAATACACCTGGTGTTTCTAAAACCTCCAAAGGAAAAGAAGCAGAAATATTTTCAGGCCTTTCGGGATTTTTTTTTATAAAAAGCAGAAAGGGAGATAATTTCTTTATAAACATAATTACACAACTAAACTACAAACCTGCGGGGCTGACGCAAGGTGATGCTGGGCATAAAGAAACGCGAAGGATTACCAGTTTGGTACGTCAGTTAACTTCTAGGCTTAATTTAGGATACGGTTTAAATGAATGAAACACAGCTCCGGTTTTGCAAGCCTGGACCAAAGGGGAAGAGATGAACTACAGGATCACCCTCTCTGAAATGCTGGTGTCAGCCAGAAGGGAGTCAGTCCAATTGCCAGCAGCTATTCCAGTGAGGTTTTGGCCGCAGTAATTGGGCTTGGTAACTGCCGCAGCTCCAGAGGCAAGGTGCATTTTTAGCTCCCTTTGCTGTGTTGGTCCGTTAATCAAGAGGCCACAGAGCAGCTGCAGCCAGCTGGGCAGGTTACCCCAGCTCACTCTCCTGACAGCCAGCAGAAGGAAGCTGTGGTATGGAAAGGAAACAAGCTGGCGGCCTCTGCTCGTCTGGCACAACTGCTACAGCAGGAGGGTAGGAGAGATCTGTTGTTTGAGTGAGCTTGAAATGGGCGCACTGAACCAACAAGCAACGGTGATATTTTGGAGATCTTTACAAAGTTAGTGAAAATATCAATTGTCTAAATAACTGAAACCAGTGGTTTACTCTTCAAAGGAAGCCCCTAAGATCTTCCAGGTTGTGTCTGCTAATATTTCAAAGTCTCTATGTCTCTAGATGGTGGTCTGGAAAAAGACTAAGGAAGGGGAAGCCTACAAGTGTCAGATTCAAGACCATTCTGCTTAAGAGGAGCGCAGCTGGAAATGCAGTCTCCTGGCAGCAAGCAGGCCCCATCCCAAATCACCTTCATTCACTTCTTTCCCCTCATCCCTAACACACGGTGTAGCCAGATGGAGGAAGAGACAAATCCAAATAATTCCGTGGAGTTAACTATGTTCTAAATAACAGACCAGAATGAAAACTGTAGGCACTTCTCACCAAGAAATGTCAGCCGGTCACTAAGCAGCATGGATGGTCCCAAATTATCAATGAGGTCCAAGTCAGAGAAGCAGCCCCTTTCACAATAGTCCTTAAGGAATCTAGGGAGAAAGTGAAACACACGAAGCTTAGCGGGAGAACACTGTCCACATTCAATCTGTATCTCCTAATCCCTTCCCAGAAAGCTGAGTTTCATCTTACTCAACCTCCCATGAAGGCTTCAGAAGATATCAGAATGTTTCCTGGGAGTGGCCAGTGAGCTGCTGCAATGCATGTTTAACGGACACTATTTATTACTCTAGATTCTGGGGTAGTTGAGATCTATTCCTTAAAAAGAGTAAGTGGAGGAAGGAGCACAGGAAGCTGAGGCTGGTGGATGCATAAATAACATTCCAAGATCACAACAAAAGCTCTATTTTTCTGCTGTGTAAAAAAGTTGATAAGCAGCAGGAACAAAAACAATTCTAAAAGCTTTTCATCTTTTTTGTCACAGCCTTCATTATGCTGCTTTTTTCAGAGCTGCTTCCTGTGATGGTTTTCTTTCACCTTCTGCTGAAAGAGATGTAATGGTTCCCACTACCTCAAAGAATAAATGGGGAGAAAAAAACAACAAAAAACACCACCAAAAAAAACCACACAACAAACCAGCAACCTCTTACTACTCCCTTTTTTTCACTGCTGAATACAGAGCATTGCTTGGCCACCTACCTAGAGTGTGATTTCAAAATTATACTCCAGCTATGAAAAGGACTGGTACCTGCCTATTGCCAATTAGCAAAAACATATACGGCATGATTGCTAGAGATTAAAAAGCATCAAGAGAGCTCCCATAGCTTTTGTCTTGGCCTTAAGCTCAGACTTAGCACCCTCTTCAATTCTATAACAACCTTCCCACTCCTGCAAGGTCAGATATTGTGACAAGCTTATGCAAAACCAGGGATACAATAAAACTTTACTCCTTATTCCATACACTGTAATGTATGTGGGTTAAGATTTTTTGCAGAAACAGTGTCTTAAGTGGCTCACACTGAGTTGTTTGGAGACTGCATGGTAGACTAGGCTGGTTAAAAATCATCTGAATAAAGCATGGGAGGGGGTTATCCTCTACCCCGAGCAGTTCCGTGGTTCTCTGTACAGCCCCTCCAACAGCCAGATCAGTGCAAGTGAAGGGGCAGAGCATGAGATGGAGATATTGCCAAAAGAGATGTTTATCAAAGCAAGGTCTAAGAGGGTTGTACTGTTAGATAAAGCCGATCTGATGATCTCTAGATTTCATGAAGTAAAACAGTGTAGAAAAGAACAGATAGGGTACTGCAGAGGAGGGTACCCAAGGATGTAATTTTCTAGATGAGAAGCACGTGCTTGGTCAGAGGGAAAGACAATCGCCCCCTGCCTGCAGCAGGACCTTTCCTGGTCCATCACAGAGCAGCTTCTTGCTCCCCTTCTTACCACCCTCCTATACAGCAGCAGCTGTCTGAGAGCTGCTGACACACTCACCGATCAGATATTAGTGTAGCAAAAGCTGCATCCTTAGCTCTGATGCTCCAGGACAGGGCAGAGCCCAAGCGATTATTCCGCAGAGCTTTCATAGCCATGATTTTACAGATGCTGCGAACTTAGGAGAAAACAGGAGACGAGGGAAAGGCTTAGTTTCATTAGTTTCACCTATATCACTACATAACAATGAGATTTAAAAATCAATCACCTTGTTCATGCATCTGTCTCTGCTCGCAGATCCTCAGCACTTTGAGGGCCTTCTGTTCTGTGTTAAGAGGTATCCGCTCAATATGAAGCTCCAGATACACCCTGCCATACTCTGGACAGTGGTCAAAGTAATCTACCCCCAGCTGCCACAGGCTGAGAGAGGGGAAAAGAATCATCAAGCATTCCAAGCACACACACCTTCAATAAGCACAACACCAAAGCCATGAGGAGAATCTCAATCTGTGGTAATAACAGTTAGCACTGATTAACTTGGTATTCAGACCTAAATTGGCCTTTACTTTCTACCAAATACCAGCTGCCTATCATACAGCTTTGGAATACAAACACTTCAGTGCAAGTTGCTCTGTACCACAAAAGCCACAGTGGCAGGAGCAATTCTGACCTGGTCAATACGCTTGGTAGGTGCCAACAGATAACCTCTGTATTTTGTTCGGGAAAGGAAACACACTAGTGTAGTACAATCCCTTAGGGACACCTTTGCTGAAATCCTAACAGCAGCTTCTGTAAGTTTTTCCCTTTTAATTCATTAACATGTAGTTATTTGCTTTGGCTGCCTCGATATTAGTATATCCACCAAGTAAAAAAAAGAAAAAATTGCTACCTGTGATGGGAGAAGAGTCCTGAGGCGTACTCTAGCAGAAGGAATTCACGCATATTTGAACCAAAACTGTGGGGAAGAGAGAAAAAAACAGGTGTTATTGTTTGCACCACATTGGAAAAAAACTGCTGGCTTTATTTCACGAGTACTTTTAATTTATTGGAGCCTGTTTTCCCATGGGCTATCTTAATAAGCTTTGTACCTCAGGCCCAAGCATGTGGGTCAGTTTTCTCCTTGAGGAGACCTGCCTAATATTTACAGGACTTATCAAATGTAACAAAGCCCTTTGAGAAACTGAAACTTCAAGGGAATTCAGAAAGCAAAATTTACTTGCTCAAACTAAATGTATTCAGAACATAAATACAGAAACTCTTTTTAGATGAGTTTCTCCCCTTTCCCAATAATCACAAACATTTGGGCCCTTGATTGTATTTCAGATAAAATTGTATTCTAAAAAGTTCTGATGCTGTATTGAGGCACTGATGAATAGCAAGTCAAATTCATCAGTTCAGCAGCTGCTGCTGCTTCTCTGAGCATCTGGGCTGCCCATAACTTCAGAAGCACATGCAGCATCTTTCCATCTTCCGTACGTGTTCAAGATGCTTCTTTTCAAACAAAATCTGTTTCAAGTCATCCTTTCTGCCAGCTGTCTGAGCAATCAATGCAAACAAATACTTACTAGAGATTGTGAGACTGCAGGAGTTTACAGTGATCCAGCAGGTCAGTCAGATGAGCCACAAACCACCAGTTGCTCAGGGCGATGCTGTATTTGAAGCAAGCAAAAGAAAAGGCTGAGACTACCACTGCCAAGGGATGTGTCAGGTTTTCCAGACATTTCTTACCGATACGGATGCTACACTACAGTGTAACGTCTGGTTGCAGTGTCCCAGACCTAATGGAACAGTTGCTGCCCACTTCGTGTATTCTTGCTAAATTCTTGGAAAGGGTGACCGGATGGGTTGTACCCATAACCTCCACCCCAAATACTACCGGAGTAAATGCAGACAGAAGCAATACTGTAGAACTAGAGAATGATAAAACTCAACCTGCATTCCTTGATCACTTGATGCATCTCAAATTCAAAGGCTGACATTAAAATCATGTCTAGAGGCTCAGGGCTGCTTTCTCCACCCAGGAACAGGTCCATACTAGACTGTGGAATGAGATTACAAGACATAAATGCAGAAGTTGTCAGATGGTAAAAGGAAGACATTTGTTTGGATGTAGCAGCCTTGTTTAGGTTAGTTTATGGGAAATGATAGGTGTTAGACTGAACATGTTAACAAAAAAAGATTTTTCCTTATTTTAGCATAAGGAAACTGGGAAAGCAATATGCAGGAACAAGACTGGTAATATTAGACACGGAAGAGACTTGGTCTTAACAATTATTTGTCCACTCTGTCAGTCTCTCAGTCCACTTCCAAATTCTAGGAAACATCTTATAGGTGTACAGTGCTCTAAGATGTCAACCCTCCCCAAGTTATCCCTTAAGCACAGTAACCCCTGTGTGTGAGAAACGGTGGAGAATATAAAAATAATTCTACTTCATGCCTGTGCATAAAACCGCAGTTCCATCGGCTTCACAGTTGGACGGGAATATAGGAGGCGAGTAACCAGAAAGTGGTACCAAGTAGTCATGAGTTCCTTCTTCTCCAGTATGGCATCCTCGTCTCCCAGCAGGATCTAACAGGAGAAAAACACAGGAGTAATTCTGCAAATTCAGCAAGGTACTCAGCTGCACTGTAACTCTTCAGAGACGTTACTCCCACTTTGTAAAGTTGAGAATTTAATCAAAATCAAGTAACAAAGGACAAAGATCTTCTCAAATCCCAGTTTCCTAATCAGCCTTACGGTCTTGGACAAAATCTGCCCAGGCTTGCAAAGGCTGTTCCAAACAAGGAACACGGTACAGAAGACTGGCTGAAATCTCTTGATTTAATGAACAGACCATCCAGCATACTGAAGTGACTTATAGCTACCCAGGGCTCCTAAAATACACAAGGATGGATCCAACACATTTCCAGTTTCCTATCTTCCCAGCAAAAACACACCTTGCAGATGGATTCCATGTGGGAATTAGAAGCAAAGGTTCCATTCTGTAGATACCGCTGACATTCTTCATGCCAGTGCTGCCATTTCAGCTCCATCTCAGTTAGTGTCTGCGTGTTGCCAAGCTGAACAGAGATAAGGTACATAAAAAAAACACCAAGTCAAATCCCAACAGGTGCTTGGGCTGAACTCATTCAGTCATGCTAAAAAGCTAAAGACAGGTCTGCTGTAAATTTTTTCCTTGCCCTAAAGTTGCATTTCCATTGTCTTTACCAAGGCATTGTCTATCTAAGGCAAAGGAGAGCCTGTGAGAAATTACCACGATGCAGCTGAAATGTCTCCTCTGCAGAGAGATCCCTGCTACAGAGGGAAATTCTGATGGTAGAGTCTTCAGAAAATATTCTGTGTAAGAGACCAGTTCTCATGAGGCACTATTCAGACAACTGGATAATGTATCCTGCTGCAATAATTATCCTGTGTTGGTTTGTCACTTAACAGGTTTTTGCCTGTATAGTTGGGTCTTTTGGGCAATTCAAGAACAGAAATATTATTACTGTAAAGGATTAAGACAGAGACATTGTACCAGTCAAAAAATTGTGATGCTACAGGAGCCACAGCAGAGCTGAAGTGGACTGGACTAATACTGTCATCCCTCTTATCTCTTTTTACAATGGAACCGCATAAAAAAAAAAAACAACACAACTTTGTACATACACTGGGCACAGGCATCTTCTTCATCAAGTCATCCAAGATTTTGTACATGTTCACTGATGTGGGATCAGCACTGGCTTCCTTGGAGAGCAAGTGCCGAGCTTCATCCATTCGGCCTTGCAGCACAAAGACATCCACCTGCAAAAACCACCCCTCTGTGAGCACCGTGCTGTGCAAGGCTACAAAATACCCAGAAGTATCAGAGGGGAATCTTAACTTGTGATTCAGGCAAGTTAAGTGGAGTTAAAATGCTTAAACTGTAAGCCCAGCTAATTAAAATACACCGTGTGAGTCTTGACCTCTGTGGAGCATGAAAGTTATAGAATCAGGAGGGGGAATGAGGGGTGGGATGATCTTCAGAACAGCTTCATCTTGAAACCTATGCAGGCAGAGAGCTGCAGTGCTCTAGGTATCAGTTCCTGAGATGTAGTCTAGCATCAAGTGCAGTGGAGGAAAGCAAAGCACACAGGCATGAATTCTGCTTGTTTAAGAATCTCCTAAGGGACTATACTCACGACATTCCAGAAGAGCTCGTGTTTCGATGGATTCTCACTGCTCAGAACTTCACGGACCATGTTGTCCACATCACAGATGTGAAGTCGAACCCAGTCAAGGAGGCGAAGCAACAGAGTACCAGCTTTACAGAGAAGATTTCATTCTGTTAGTTCCCAACTCTTTGTTCCCAAACTGCTATCCCATGTGCATCTAAGCTTAATGGTTTGACATCATTAGGTGAGGTTTACTGATTGGATTTCTATTTGCCACACTCAGATTCCAAAGGAATGGACTTCCTTAAGTAGCCAGGCTGGGGAGCGCCAGGCTGCTGACAGATACTGTGTGGCAAGTTTCACACCAAACAGCAGTGGAGCCTGGCAGAAAACCCTAACCAGTTGCAGGAAGAAATAAAAGGTGAACGATTCAGATCGTAAACCTTGCAATGCCTAAAGACACACAGAATGTTTCTGTTTTATTTCGTATCAACTCATTACTATTAACAGAATATGAGGAGGAAATCTGGTACTAGGTGATTAACTTTTCTTGAGGTTAAGTAATACACAATTTGTGAACATTTCTTCTGAATTGTGGAACTGTAGCATATTTGTTTGCATGATCTGATGACCTTAAAAAAAATTATTTACTACTTTAAAATGCTGGTGTAAACAAAGTAACTTAAAAAATGGCATCTTAAAGGAGTTACATCAGAGAATGCATAAATATTAAGGTGGCATCAACATACTTGATGCTTAAAGATGTGTTTGAGTCAAATAAATCTGCAACAACTTTTGATATCCCCCATCTTCACCTACCTTTTGGTTAAAAAGGCAATTTAAACTGTAGTGAACTACACATGAGGGGGGGAAAAGCAGAAGGCAAATCTAATATCTTGACATAATTCAATATGAAGAAGGCAATTTACTGAGGCAGTAGAGGTATTAAAAGGTTTGTTGACACTTGTCATATCTCTAGAACGTACTACAATATGACACAATGGATGCTATACACATTTTAAACAGAGAAATATGCAAATAAAAAAAAGCCCTTCAGTCTTGAGATCAGGATAGTCCACCACTTACCTGCAGCTGCTTCAACAAACAGAATCTCACACAGGTTCCAGATGAGCTCCATTGCAGAGAGAATAGAAACCTGAAAAATAGCAGGACCGTGCTTCAGATTTAGTCATTATTTGTTAGGGTTTTTGTAACCCCACAAAGGCATCTGCCTGTCCAAAGCAACCAGTTCAGCTCAGTTCTTAACAGACAGAAGAAATGTTCTACTGACATTCCAGAAATACAAATTAGAAGACAGAAATAGGCAAAAACTTCCCTACACATATTCATCTTAGAAAATATTAAACTGTGTACTGGAATGCAGCAATAATATGTCATCAGTGGGCAGTGTTAAATAGTACAGAAATTGTTATTTTGAGCCTCTTTGCACTCCTAAGATATAACAATACAAGCAGCAAAGGAAGAAAGAAAGGCCATGAAGCAATGTCAGTGCAGATAATAGGACAAAACTCCTGGGAGCAACGTGCTCTTCCCATAGCGCTCTTCTAGTGTCTGACAGCTCAGAGTGGACATCTGGAGCTTGCTGCAAGGCTCAGATGCAGATGGCTGGAACTTGAGTGTTTGAGAGGTGAAGTTTCAGACAGGCAAGTACTGGCCCACAGCCAGCTTTAAGATGACGAGAAAACATCACAGCTCCAAGACTGAATGTACGTTTAAGAAGTGGCAGTGACTCCAGATGTCGGGCATCTTTATGTTGTTATAGAAATACAGGAGCTACGTATTTATTCCCATTCACTCTTGGTCATGAAACACATCTACTAAGCCAAAGCTAAACCTGAAATGCCTTTCTGCCACAATGTTGGCCTTGATAATTTCCCAGCCAGCAATTCCTGTTCACCTTACTGCAGATTACCTGAGTGCTGTACTGGCTGTGCAGGGCAGGGTCCCGGGCTGAAACTGAGGGAAGAATGAGGAAAGTCAAAGAGCAACATATTTACCTTTCTCAGCCCTTGCTGGGCTCATAACTAAATACAACAATACCTGATCCCTCATCAAGCACACAAGTATAAATAACTACACACAGAGCAAAGCTAGCTTTTATATAAAACTGTATAACATTTTTAAAAGATCCTTTGTGAATCTGAGTATGGCTAGGGGACATGGATGGAAGAGTAAAATCTCCCACTTTTGGGGGGAGCAAGCTGTGAATTTGGACTCAGTTTCCCATTAAACTGCAACCCAAGATATGAAAAGCCTGCAAGTCTCCAGAAAATCAGGTAAAATGTGGTGGGGAAAAAAATAAAATAAAAAAAATCTCTGACCAGATTTACAAACCAACTTGGAAATCTCCCAGATGGAAATGGAGTCTTGGCAGTTACTGAAATCTAAGCGTGCTATTTGACAGTGGCTGCAATAATTTACAATTGAAATGCTACTTTTATAATCACAAATAGTATTTATTTTTATTGCAGTAAGAGAACGAACTTACTAGCTGCCTGGTGCATGTCCTCCATACAGGCTCTCATCACCGATCGGTAGTTTTTACTCACTTGGACCAATCTGCCAAACACAAAAAGGCTTTGGTTAAAGAGTTTGAACATTGGTCTCATGCCCAGTGTCCACTAAAGCATTGGTCAGCAGTTACTGGAAGGATCAGGGCCCTGTTTGGTAAAATTACTCCAAACCATTCACTCCTTCTGCACTGCTGCTCCTTTGCCTGAGTGGTATCATGTGGTGCGTTGGTTCTGCAAGATACGCGTGTACAGAAAGAATGGCAATAAAATATTTTCAAATGGAAGCACAAGTCTCACAAGGAGCAGGTGAGGGAACTGGGGTTGTTCAGCCTGGAGAAAAGGAGGCTCAGGGGGAGACCTCACTCTTGACAACTCCCTGACAGGAGGCTGGACACAGGTGGGGTTGGTCTCTTCTCCAAAGTAACAAGCAATAGGACAAGAGGAAACAGCTTCAAGTTACACCAGGGGAGGTTTAAATTGGACGTGATGCAGAATTTATTCCCTGAAAGGGTTGCCAAGGCTGCCCAGGGCAGTGGTGGAGTCCCCATCTCTGGAGGGACTGAAAAGATGCATAGATGTGACGCTGGGGGACATGGTTTAGCAGTGACCTGGCAGAGCTGGGTTAATGGGTGGAATTGATGACCTTAAAGGTCTCTTCCAACCAAAACTATTCCATGACTACAGCAGCTCTAAGCAGCCTGGTCAGTGGTATTCACCTCACTGGAGGCATTTATAAGTCGGCGGCATTTGACTGGATGGAGAAGGAGCAGCCAGAAGCTGTTTCCCACCCTCCCGCACCCCATCCACTCACTGAGCTTTCCTCGACTTCCCTGACAGCTCCTCCTCGCTCCGCTGGAGCCCGATGAAGATCCCATGCGACTCGTTGAAGAGTTTCCTCAGGGTTTGGATGTAGATGTCCTGCTCCTTGCGGACGACGAAGACGCGGGAGGAGCTCGGTGCTCCATCCCCGGTGCCTACAACACCACACCCCGTCAGCGCCCCGGGCACCAGCGCCCAGCCCGGCCTCGCCGCGGGACGGGGACCCACCTCTGCGGCCGAAGAGGGTCTCGCACACCAGCACCTCCGCGGGGCCCCAGGCGAAGCACAGCTGCCTGGCCGACGGGTCCGCGCCCGGCACCACCTGTGAGGGGACGGCGGCCGGTCAGCGGCGCCCCCGGCCC
>JANHFX010014002.1:9435-37688 GCA_027560015.1 Chloroceryle amazona | reverse complement strand
CTCAGCAGGAGGAGAAACTTCTTCCCTGGGAGAGTGACAGAGCCTGGCCCAGGCTGCCCAGAGAGGTGGTGGAGGCTTCTGCTCTGGAGACTTTCCAGCCTCCTCTGGATCTGTTTCTGTGTGGGCTGCCCTGGGTGACCCTGCTCTGGCAGGGGGGTTGGACTCCATAATCTCCAGAGGTCCCTTCCACTCACTACCATTCTATGATAATTTCAGGGTGGATATCTGAGAGTTGGGCAATATGCATGGGAGAGAGCCAACGGGAGAGCATGTTCAAGATCTGTCTTTCTGGCTTGGTATCACTCCCCCCATTTCCCACCTCGTCAAAGAATTTTGTCCCTCGCCTGCTTGCCAAGGGCTGCAGGAACTCAGAAACTCTTGGTGAGCTGAGAAACCTTTGGTCTACAGAGTCTTGAAGCATCACAAAATCCCTCTGGAAGAGGGTTTTCCTGTGGGTGACTATTAGCCTCGGGGCTGAATGGTAGGATGAAGGACAGAAAATTATGTTTGCTCGGTTTTAGTGCCTTCAGTGCAGCTTTTCCCCCCAAGTCCCAGCATAGAGGCCAGAAAAGTCTTCTTGCCTTGGGCAGGCACTTGGTACCTGTGGCTAATGGGAAGCAGAGGGAGGATGTGCTGCACTGGTGGGAGCAGCTCTTGGAGCAGAGCTCTCTCAGAACAAGGCATCGCTAATTTCAGGACATGTTACAAATGTCTCTGTGCATCTAATCTCTATTTTATATATTTCTGACCTTTATTTCATGGCCTTTATCACCATAGTATCTCAGTGCTGAAAGAAGATTTTTGGCCTTGTAAGCTTTAGATATTGATTTTTTTTTTTCCTGCAACTGTCTCCTCTGATTCAAGGAAAAAGAGAAATATGTAATTTTAACTAGTGCAACTCATATCACAGCCAGATTCAATATTAATGTACTAGATAGGCGTACATCAAATATTACCTTTTAATACCCTTATCAGTGCTTTTAATGCACTTCTTTGTTCTGCGAGCTCAATATGTGGAGGATTTCTGAAAAACTTTTTTCAAGATAGAATGTTAAATGGCATTTCATGTTGATTCTCAGCACTTTAATAGGTGTCTGCTATCAGTAGCAGTGTCCTGGAGGCACGCATTGAAAGCACGCTGCCTACACCATTTCTTTAACTGGAACTGCGCTCACGCTTCTAATGTGGACATGATATTAATTAAGATAAGTCCTTGGATTTCATATATGAGTCCAGATCTCTGTAAATAGAAATGTCAGTGATACTGGCAGTGAGCTAAGCATGAGGTCTTTTCTTTGTTGCCCGCATTGTGCTGTGCTGTGTCCTCGGGTGGAGATAGTGGAAGTCTTTTTGTTTCAGTCTGTTCTTTGAGGAAAATAAACCGAGTGCTAGCCAAAGATTTGAAATATTTAAAGTATTAATCAACCTTCCTAATGGCTGCTATTCAGCTAATCACGCTCAAAATGGCAAATGGTTGTAAAGATGTCAAAGAGATACACTGAACACCCACTGTTTGAGCTCTTCCCGTTCTCATTAAAATAAGCTCTTATGGCCCAGCTAGTGTAATCATGTGATAAAATACTCAAATTAAGAGCATTTAATAAAAAAACATGCTGGGGAGCTTTGTTAAGGATCTTTTTAGTGTATTTTTTGCATTCATGCTAAGGACATTAGAAATAATTTAATCATTGCCTGATTATAAGAATGTTGGAAATAATGGGATCACTGCCTTATCGCACGTGGACTAATTCAGAGGCTCCATTATTTGTCAAGCATTAAGCATCAAATCAATTTGGCTTGATACTTGAAAGCAGGAAATTTAAGATGAAAGTTGAAGTGAAGATTAAGAAGTAAGATTAAACCTAACAAGAGCCGAACAATTTTGCTTGCTAGAGTGATGCCCGCAAACAAAAATAAATGGGTAGAGGCAGTCTTAATCTAATAGACTATGAAGTGGTACTATATGGTGAAATGAATGGCTTATGGTTTTGGACACAATGGTATTTTCAGAGTCTCCACACATTTGGTTTCTGTAGCTGGAGTTGCTTGGAGGTTTTCCAACAAAACTTTCTTACACACATCCTTTGTGTAATGAAAATGTGTTCCTCTTTAGTTGGTTTATGGAGTGAATATTGTTACACCCAATCACTAAAATAAAATCTATTCTTCAGTTCTTTTTTAATTGGTGGTTAAACGGTTATGACTGGGTTTTAAAAGTTCAAAGTTCAGTGGGTTACTCTCATTTTTCTGTCGCGGGTTTTGTGGATGCGTCTGTGCAGTTCTTTGTTTCTTTACTACAGAAATACATTCTTCTGTGCATAAAAGAAGATTCAGAGAATGAAACTCCCAGGAGTTGGATGCCAAGCCAAACTGAAGGGGGAAATAGGACAAAAAACCCTAAATTCTTTAATGATGGGCTTGATGGAACTGCATCAGCATCCCCCTAAGAGTACCTTGGGTTAGGAAGCTTTTTACAATGTTACAGTGAAATGGCAATAGGGGTGTTAATTATGGAGGTGTGTTTCTCTGCTGGTGGGATTTTTGTTTATGGCATTTGAGGTCTCGCTCGTGAGTGAACATGGCTTAAACAATCTCTTGGGGGGGAAGGTTCTTGAATTTTGCGAATGCAGTTCCTTTTCCTCTGCATTATTTTGGAGCTCTGTGCTTTGCGTGTTGCATAGACTGGATGGTTTATAACCTACCTGGTAGTCAGTTTACCGCCCTGTAAAAGGCAGAGGAGTCTTGGCTTCATTTCTCAAGCTCCTGCCTTTTTCAGGGGCTCCGCAGAATCCAGCGTGTCACCTCCTGGTGAGCAGTGGGTCTGCCCCATGTCTCCAGAGTGTAATCACATGGGCTGAGTCTCAGCTTTCGTGGAGCTGTCGAAGAGCCCTGCCACTGCCAAGCAGCCAAGGAATGGACTTGTTTCCATGAGTTCCAGGCTGCAGAACCTTCTTTGGGTTTTGCCTGGTGTGCTGTCAGATGCGTAGGGATACATGGGTGGAATAAGTCCCTTGCATATTTTATGCTTGCTGAATTAATCTTACTTAATACGAGCTGTCAGACAACATTACTATAATTTATTTACATAACTTGAGGAATTTACTTCACATGAGTTTAACCTTGCAGAACATGTAATGTGTATTTGTGCTGCTGCCCTGGGTTTCCCAGAGTCAGCCTGCTCAAGTGTTTCTCAATTTGTGATTGATTTGTCTTCCAGCTGCTAATGTGAGGGGTGAATGTAAACACTGTTCTTACAAAGACCTGATATTTGGAGCTCTCTTTGTTAGGTTTATTCAATTAAATGAACTGCCCTGCCTCTTAGGTAATTCAATAAGGAATATGTTCTAATTAGATTCTTTTTCTCCTAAAACAACGTGCAACATGTTGACCTTGTTTTATACAGAGTAGCAATCTGTGCTTTTAAGAGAGAAAACCCGTGTTTTGTTCAGCCACTTCTGCGTGTATTAAGAGGTTGAGGGATTTTTAGTATATTCTCACTGGAGATACAGACAGCGTGACCTTCTCCTTGAAGATGTTTTGTTCGTAGGTTAGCCCACTTCTGATGAAGCAGTGAAATTGCTGATGTCCTAAGAAAGCAGCAATGACTGCTGTTCACTCCTCTCTCTGGGGGCTGTGGTTATTACACAGGGTCTCAATCTGAAGGTTCATTGTCTTACTACTTTCAAAAAAAAAAGAAAAAAAAAAGATTCTTCTCTAGATTGATTAATTTATTTTCTTCAGTTGTCTGCCGAAGTTCTCATTATTGGCTTTTATGCCCAGTCCGAGAGAACCCAGATCCTCCTGCTCTCCAGGATTTTTTTGTCCCGATGTATAAAATCTATAGGATATACAGTTGAAGTTGCTATTGCTTTTAAGAAGCTACTATAAAGTGTGCACCTTTTTAATTCATGAAGGACAAGCATGGGAAAACTGGGCTTCTGCCATACTGTCTCTTCTGAAATGTAGGATTTATCTTCTAAGATCATGTTAGATCTGGAGAAAGAAAAAGGGGCACTTGTTTCTAAGGAGAGGGGGCATTAGATGGCTCTTGCAGAAAAAAAAGCTTTTCCTTGTTACTGCTTTTAGAGGTCATGAGGCAGAAAAGGACAGAAATATATTCCTTGTGCAGCAGTTACCAAATGAAGGACTGAAATCGGGACATTGATACAGTGTCTCCTTCCCAGAACAGAAAATCCTGTCACCTCATTATGGGCTGTGGATAATAAATTTACGTTCTGTGAGGTGCACACTGTGGAGCGAAGGTCCATTTAATAAAACCAAGAGGTGGCTTGAAGCTCAGAAGGCTTCTCAGAAGGGAAGGATACTCTGACTGCAGCAATAAAAATGAGAGCTCTCCTCCTGGCTCCTCTCGCCTCTGGGCAGGATTCTCCAGACCCCTCTCCCTCTGGGGAGGTGGCCTGGGGCCTTCTGATGGGGAGGCCTGGAATGGCTCAAAGGCAGGAAAACAAACTCTCCTGAAATTGCAGGAGCAGGAAGAAAGCTGATAAGCTTTTACCCGAACCAGTATCTCTGTGATAGGACAAACGTTGTCCACATCCCCATGAGGGAAGCCTTTGCTGCCTGAGGGAGAGGCCTGCTCCCGTTTCCAGTTACGGTGCGAGCAAAGAGAGGTTCGTCCAGAGAAAATCTGGTGTAGAATTAAATGTAAGATACCTTTTAATGACAGAACTGTTTTACCAGCCTGTTGCTTCACTATTTTAGTCAGGTTGTTGCCTTGGCCTAGAGGAAGAGGATGTGAAACTGGTTTTTGCCTTGTTTTCTGAGTCACGCTGCCTTTATCTCCATGCCATCCATTCCCCCTTTCCCACGGGTTCTGAGTTCAAGGAGAAGCCCAGGAGTTCAGAGTAAGCTGAGGGTTTTGCCTTAAAAGCATCTGAACTATTTTATGGGGAAGGAGGAGGAAGATTGAGAGGCAGTGTCTTCCTCAAACTGCTGAGTGGCAAGGTCTCTTCTTGCCCTCCCCTGACACTATTGTGGCCCTCTCTGAGGGAAGAGTAAGTCAAAAGGTAGAAGTAGGCTTCTTTTCTGATGGAAAACAAACGAAAACTCTTTGCTTTTCTACTTTTGGAAAAGCACCTAAATGATGAGGGTGGAGAACATTTTCTTGAAAAGAAAAACCAGCCTGACGTGGAGGGCCAGACATAGGCAGTTTCACATCAGCTCTGCTGGGTCAATGCCATTGCGACTGTGCCCCATGGGGTGATATAACCCCTAAAGCTCAGCACTGGGGGAGAAAATAGCATTGAAGGAGAGATGTTTACGATTACAATTGTTTAAAGCACTTACTGTGATGTTGCTGGGTTTTGCCATACGCGTCCGGTTGCAGCCGTTTCTGTTTATGGAAGTTTCCTTTTGTTGCCACAGTTGGTTGCTTTTTTTTTTTTTCCTCCTCACAAGTAACTTGTCAGGAAAGATTAATGAATTTTCTGTTCATCAGGATAGCACTTAAATGCTTCGTTATCCAAAGGTGCACTGCATGGTAGTTTTGAATTTCTTTTTGCCATTTCATTTTCCTGTCTTGGATTCTGCTTTTGACATGTCTGAGTTCATTCTAATTATTTCTTTGTCTGTTCCAGTCAAAGTCTTGATTTTTCCATGTATCCTCTAGCCACACTTCTCCAGAGCATTATTTAAAGCAAAATGAAGGAGGGTACTTGCCAAGTCTGTGGCTGGCTGCTGGAGAGCAGACTGCTGGGTCTTTACTTTCTCCCAGCGACCCAAAGCCTTTCAGCACACCCTGTTTCCTTGGGTACTGCATGGCTATTAATTAGGGTCAATTCCATCCTGTTTTCTTTCAGCTTTTCAAGTGTTTAGTTAATTTAAACGCATTAGTTACATATTTAACTGATGGTATTGATGTTGTAGTGTCGTAATGCAAAATTTGAAGTTCATAAAGATCCTTTTCTTATCAGAGCAGAAAAACCTCCTTTCAGTACTCCCCTCTTTATTTTGAGCATAACTCAAGTATAGATTTATTAACAGATGGACTGTGCCACTTAAAGCCAGATACTGTGTACTTGTACATATTTTAGAAGGCATTCGTATCTCTGCTGAGCGAAGGAAAGAAGGACTCAAGTCTTTTGCATAGTCTTAAATTTGAAGAGTTTCCGTGAGAAACCTGTTGTGTTAGGTGCTGAAGCCAAGGGCGTGGTTTCAAGTGCTGTACTCCAGAAGATCTCCACAAAGCTGCAGAATGGAGCAGCACAGAAACTGGTCCTACACGTATTGATATGAGAGGTAGAGCTATAGGAAGTTTCAGGAAACAGGTTATTTCTTAGAACTGCTCAGCTACATCACCTCCCTGGGCTGGTTGCTTGGCCAAGAGCAGAACTATGCCTTTGACCTCAGTTGTGGTGAAATCCTCTGGAGTCTAGCCCTTGAAATTGTTTTTTTAATGAACATTATGAACAAGGGGCTGGCCTGCAGTGGGAGGCAGAGTGGCACTGCTGAGCTGATTTGTAGGCGTTAGGGGTCAGAGAAAAGTGTAGTAGCTTCTTTCATGTTTCGTCATAAGGATTTTTAAAAAACCTTGATATTATTTAAGGTGTGCCATGGTGAGTGAGAACAGCTGCAGAGGGTTCAGATTGAGCCCATCTGCCCAGACTGTGGTACCTGGGCTGGATATTCCACGGCGGGGGTACAGTTGATCCCCTATCTGTATGAATCCTCCTATCTGCCAGCCGCATGCCCTTCCCCATCCAATGTGAGCACTGAGATACTGTGAAACCTGGCTTGAAACCTGCATCTTGTATTGATTGGTTCTTTTTTTTTTTATTATTCCCCCCACCTTTGGAGGGAAGATAGTAGCAGTTCAAGGAAGTAGGAAATCACATCCAGGCACAGGAGATGAGCTGAGCTGTTAAAATTTGATGATAATAGCTGGCACAGAGGGGAGTGAAGATAAGCTCTTCCTGAGAATAATGGCAATACATATAAGCAAGTTATAAACTGATAATGGTACAGACTCTTGTAGGGATCATCCCTACATGTACTGCTAAGGACCAGCTCCCGTTCGTGTTTGCTCTAGGACAGTCTGCGGGGGACTTGACCTCCTAAATGAAAAAAAAGCACAAATCTCTGCTCCTTGTCCTTAATGTTCCTGGTTCTAACCACTGTCAACACATCCTCCCTCTGTTAGTGCAGGCTTGATGCTGGAGCAGTAGTGTCTTAATGTGTCCTTGGACTGGAAGCTTATAGCAATACGAAGAGTTGGGAACTGAAGAGTTGATTACAGAAAATTCAAGGGAACATTAACAATTGCAACTTGCAGGTGAACTTCAAACTCTGAGTGTATCAACTCATGCGTTTGAAGTTGTTACTGTGAAGCTTGAAGAAAATTACTGCCAGATAGTAGCTGAGTAGTGTCCAGAAGGCAATTCTCATTATCCTCCTCAATTGTATCTTTTTATATTAAAATAAAATAACTTCTTCATACAACTTGTGACATCTGCTCTTGAATTCTGCTTTAATTTAGGTCTCCAAATTTGCTGCTCCACGTGGAATTTGGTACCAGGTCAGGATTTAAAAGAGAAAGCTTATGGGAGGGGGAGACTATTTAGTGATTAAGTAGTGCATTGTCTCTAGGCTCATTCTTAATTAAGAGCAGTGGCTACAGTGTCTACCAGCATGTAACTTTGTAACTTTTATTTACCTGATTATTTCTTGATGGTTTCACCATAGCAAAGGAAACGAAGTTGGGGCAGTGTAGCTGGAGGTCTGTGAGGTCTGGCACTGATCCTGGTAGTCTGATGTAGCTTTCCTGGACTTGTTGCCCGTGCAGTGAAGGGGACCAGCCTCCAGAGTAAAACAAGTTACTTTCTGAACCATTAGGTGGTATGTGTCTCACGTGCTCCTTCCCTTCAAAGACTAACTACTGAGCATGCTTGGAGTGTTGTATGGCACTTGCATTCAGATAAAATATTCCTTTGCAAGATTGTCATAGCTTCTGTGTGCTCTGAGGACATGAGGTGTCTTTATAAGGAAGGGATGATGCTTTTTACTACTTTGAAGGCATAAAGACTGACATTCATATTAAGCTTTTAGAAAATGTATCTTGAAATACTGAAATAAGACTGCATTTTCAAGACTTGCTGAAGTGTGAGGCTATCCTTTTCCTCCTGACTGCTGCTTCAGCAGTTCCTCTTCCAGGTAAAGAAATAATGTATAAAATAAAAAAGGCAAGTCTCTTTTGGTTTTACCTACTGTTGTTTGTGATGATTTCTAGCTTTGGGTGGGGTGTAGAGAGTCAGGATGGAATCCACATCTTAGTACACAAGTTGCCTTATTCTTTCTCTTCCTGAAGTTGTCAAAGGGGATTTTCCTGCGTAAAGCTTATATTTAATAAACTTGACTCTCCCCTAAACCTTATTGCATCTGAATTTGTTTTCCATTTAGTTATTTTCCATAAGCATTGACAATCCTTTGCAGAGGTGTTCACTTCCAGAATACTTGAGAGGTTTTTAGTTTAGTTTTTGTCTGATTTCCAGACACACACCCCTCCTTTGTAAATGGAATATGCTCTCCCTAAGCTTCCAGATGTGCTAGGGTTGGAATAAAAGCATTTGAAGAGACTATGCTTTACTTAAGTAAAGAACTTAAACTTGCACATTGGGCTGGTTGTGGCAGCAGAGAGACATTTAAATGGCTTTCGCTACTCCATTTTCTTATTATGCCTCAGTCGATGCCAGTTTGTTTGCTTCATCTTTCAGTTTATCTCGAGTTCTTTTTTTCCTGTTTACCAGCTAAACACGTTTCTTTGTAAATAGAACATTCTTGCACTCATGTCAACGACTCTTGAATTTTCAGAGTGCCTATTTAGAAGTTGCTTTCAGCTGAAGAGGTCACAACAATATCACAGATGCACGGATTGCTACCCGATTAAGACAATTATCAACAGGGAGAAATTATTAGTTGAGTGTTTGCATTTCAATATAGCTTTTATTTTAATGCACGGTTTGAAAAGCTTATTTTAAGGAGGCAAGTTTGAATTGAAAATGTTCCCAAGGAATGATTTGTATCTTGTGCAGATCAAAGCAGCCAAAGCCATTTAACAATTTGTCTGTCTTTGATGAAATCTAATGGGTTTTCTGCATTTCTCTAAATACAATAACGTGACACAAGTCTGTTATTTGTTTTTAATGCTGTACAGCCAGTGTTATATTACTTAGCGTTCTTTAGACTTTTACAATGAAGATTTTTTTATTTTTTTTACATATACAAGCAATTATGCTTGACAGTTTGCATGCAAACTTGAATTGGCAGCCACTTTCAGCATTCAGATGAATAAAAACATTAAGCACATCTATGAAAACTGTTTCTTCCAAAATTTATTTTTCATAAGCTTTCAGCTCTGCCATAAAAGCCTCCCGCCTCTCTTGCAGTTAATTTTCTGCAATCTCCTTTACAATTTAGGGGTGAAACCAGTTTATGTGATTTAGTTTTTGATTAGTTTGCAATTAGATTAGTTTTTATGATTAGAAGGGCCAAGTTCTGATGGTATCAATAAAAAGCTAGAATTAGACTGCAGCTTTCTGGAGAACTGTAAACCACTAAAGTTTGGTGTACCAAAGCATAGCATGGTCGTGATCCAAACCCATTATGAAGTCAGCGAGAGCCTGGGCTCCCTGTAGCTGTGCTGGTGGAGAACTGCTCGTCTGGTTCCGCTCTTGTGTGGATGGTGATCACAAGACCCAGGCAGGCAGGGTCATGGTTGAGCAGCTCAGCACATGTAGCTCTGCTTATATGTTTAGATGCATCATAAGTAGAATGAAAAACTATAAAACAAGCCTAACACAAAAAAATTACTCTGCTCAACTACAAAAAATATTTTCCAATGTACATTAAGCTGAAGAGCTTCTTGATTTCCCCATGCGCAATAATTGTGCTGAATTAGCCTCTCTAGGTCAATATTAATTTTAAGTGACCCTTTGAGAACTTATTCAAATAGGATCACATCTAAGGCCACGGGTTTGTATGTGGTCACCAGTTAATACCATCAGAAGAATATACAGAAAAGCTTTAACGTGTGCTCCTGCCTGGGATGTGTGCGTTCATGAGTAGATAGGGATAGGTACATATATCCCTATAGTCATCTCTGCAAAGCTTAAGGGTATAAATAGGGCTGTATATTCGGGGCAGGAAGAATGAGAGTTCATTGGGAAACAGAGAGCCCCAAATATCGTTTGTTTGTTCATATATTTCTGGGGGGATGAGGGGGAAGATGCAAGGTTGGTGTCCTGTCAGGATGTAAAGGTAAAATAGGTAAAGCTGCTGTAAATGTTAGAGAGCCAATTTGACTTGTGTGGATATTGATTGTGATTCAAGTGAAACACCTGAATTTGTGGGTAAAGCAGCTGGTGAGGAGGAATGTGTGTGGACACAAACCAGTTACCTCCTAACTGGATAAATAATCCTTCCCAAAGGAATTGGTTACCAGTAATTCTAGCTCAAGACTGCAGCAATCCCAATCAGATCAGTTTTGTCACTTAGAGAGCAAGACTCTGTTCTGTGGAGAATGTGGTGCTTTAACCCACAGGATTATCTCCTAGGAGAGAGTGAATATGAACCCCAAGAACAGCAAACCCTTTGTATTTCTCACGGCCTTCAACCAAACTCTTAGTTTGTTGACTGCAGTGAATACCCAGCAACTCTGTTAGAGTGATGACAACTTGTCTAAAAAACCCACCTCTTTTGACTTATTTGTACCCTTTTTTTTTTTCCCTCTTGCTATTTTCAGACAGAGGCTGTGTTGACTTAGAGGAATGTTTGACAGTACTTTGAATGTTAAATGTAAGAGGGCTTTTTAGAGCTAAATCATAAATCATGTGTTTGCCTCAAAAATCTGCCATTCAGAGTTACTTATTATAAGTTAGGATGATTCTTTCGGGAATAGAAAAGAAAGATGAAATGGAACATTTGGGGACTGGAGATGTCTCAAATACAGAATGCTGCAAATAAGGAAATCGCAGAGGCTGGAGAACTAATCAGAAAATGCATTCGAATAGTGAAGGCTGTGTAAATAGCAATGTTTTCATTGATAGTAACAGACATCAAATGTATGTAATAAACAAGCAATTAGGAGGCCCGTCCAGTGCTTTGGCTAACAAGTAAAAAATGCATTGGACTGTACTTGATACGTCTGCTTGTCTGGAAATGAGTACAGTAGTAGGGAAGCTCAACACTCTGCCTGTGATAGGGGGTGATGATTTTCATTATCAACTAGGATGATTTGTTCCAAGTGCTGGGAGAGGACATGGTAGGAAAGGCAGGTGAGTACCAGGCGGTTCCTTCCAAGCCTTTTCCTGACTCTTCAGTCCCCCATCTTCTCGCTGTTCAGGACATTCGTCCTCCCGTGCCCTCTGTCTGAGGCATTGCCCTAACCCATGAGGCTGAAAGAACGTGCTGCTTATGCATGTCACTGAAGCACATGTTCCTAAATCTCTTTTAGTAGAATGTAAAAATGAATTAGCATAGAATATTTTAAACGTCAGGGGGAAAATGCTCCCCTCACTCTGCACTTCCAGCTGGTTGCCTTCTCTCAGCATGCCATTAGACGATCCTACTCCTAGTCAAATTTGTGCAAGGTGACAATCTCATGATTTCTAATTTTACAAAATGTCAATAACTGAGTACTTGAATAAATGAAATTGATTGATATTCACCTTTTCCTCCCCGTTACAGCACATTTCCGTGCGATTGCATAACAGTCTCTGGCATTAATATGAAATGTCAGTATTGTCTCCAGCATCCACCTTGTTCCTATTATCCACTAATCTTATTTTTATAGAGATTATTCATGATGCTTTGTACCTTTGTAGGCTTTGTACATTTAGCCAGTCATCAAAGTTTTATAGCTATAATAAGCTATCGTTTCACGTGGAATAGCTTAAATCTATTCAAGGTAATAGTATCATTTGCTGATTAATTTGCCAGTTGATTCAGTGCTCAGTTTGTATCCAATAAATAATATTCAACAGTCACTCAAACATCGGTGACATTTCTACTTCTGTTAGTGAAGCTAGTGGAATAAAACAGTACAGCCAATTGCATTTGTTTAGGCAGGCATGGTGTCTGAAATTGGGGGAAAAGAGTTTGAACGTGGCACTACAGCAACATCTGTAGTTGTAGTAAAGAAGACTTGTCCTCTGGTTCATTGACGGGTGACTTGGACAGGTGGAGCTTTCTGGGAATCGCTGAAGGGATTCTCTGCCTGGAGCTGGTGTAAATGTTGAACTTTCATTATCTCTGGTGATAGCATCAGATGGCGGAGAAAATAAATGTTGAGGAAGAGAAGAAAGGAAAGGGAAAACAGGTGAATGTTCTCTGGCTGTTGCTTTTCTTGTAGAGCTTGTAAACCAAAATGAAGTAGCCCCTAGGACCTCTTAGGGTCTGATGCAGTAGCATCAATGGACAAGGAACAATGGTTTTAAGCTAGGAAGGGTTAGATTTAGACTGGATCTTAGAAAACAGTTCTTTAATCTGAGGGTGATAGGCCACTGGAATGGGCTGCCCAGAGAGGGGGGTGGAGACCCTATCCCTGGAGTCAGTCAAGGTCAGGCCTGATGGGGCTCTGAGCGACCTGCCCTAGACAGAGATGTCCCTGCCTGTGTAGGGAGGTTGGACCAGATGACCTCTAGAGATCCCTTCCAGCCTCAAACATTCTATGATTCTAATGGCAAGTTTCTTTAGTGCTCCTTCTCCAGCCCCTCTGCAGTCCTGTTGTCTGATGGCTGTGTAGGGTCTGTAGCACACGTGAGCACAAGAAGCTTGGCTGCAAAGCAGACTTTTTAACTAATGATTTTTTTTTTTTCCCTCAGGATAAGAAACTGTGGAACAATAGTGTAAGCAGATAGGGTATCATGCATGTGTTTACGGGGTATAAGCAAACAATGGGGATTAATTTTGGTGTGCAGATTCAATATTTAACTATTATTAATTTAGGAGGCTGGGACTGAAAGTATCTTTTTCATTTTGAAAGGAATTTAATTATTAATTTTTTTAGAATTTACCAGCACTTATAGAAGTCATGTGCAACGCCTTCACAATGAGGATATTGTGTGTATGCTCTTCATATGAGTCTACTTAAAATGATCTATCCATCTGCTTCTTCAGTAGTAGTAGCTGAAGGTGATGGTTTTTCACTACTGGGACTGGGATGGATTTCATTACCACATGGTCTGTTTTGTGTAATTCACCTAATGTCAGTTAATGAACCCTTGTTTTTCAGACAAATGTAGTTTAAGGGAGCTGAAGTGTGGGACTAGGATTTAATGGCTTCAAATACAGAGGCTTTAGGGGAGTTGGGTCTCTGAATGGACCTGTATATGTTGTTAGCTTCATAGAGGTTTCTTCTAAGCACCTTGCTTAAAAGAGAGGGGGATAGATGGATTCTTTGTTTGTCTCTTCCTGGAGGCTGTTTTGTTCCCACACAGCCTACCAAAGATGTCCAATGTACACCTCTCCTTGCACAAAACAAATATGATGTGCTACAAGGGTGTTGCCTGTAGCTCACCCTGCTGAGATACGCATTTTTGAGAAGGACATGCTAAGTGCAATACCTTTGTTAATTCTGCAAAGTTTTGAACTGGCCACCGAGTTAATCTCGGTCTTTTTTCAAAGCATTCTGGGATTTCCAGTTACTTTCTCTAGCTGAAAATCAGTCCCAGCATGTGCATGTCATGCTTCAGAGCCATTGGAAACATTTGAATAATCAGGATTTTAAATAATCTGGAGAGGTGATGTGCACGAGTGTAGATCAAGGGAGAAACCTTGCTTATATTTAAGTGGGATTCTGTGAAGTGAGGTTTTATTGTAGCAGCTTGTAGGAGGCAAAGGAAGGGAAGAGAGCTGTGAAACCACTAATTTGCACCTTATGAATATTTACATGCAAAATACTTTTGTGGATATTTGCGAAATAGATGGTGAAATTATACCAGCTTCACCAGCAAATGCAGTTATCAGTGGCTGGTTCTACACGTAGACCTAAATTATAGTTGTCACATGGGTCTGGTTTAGATGCAAGCATACTGATTTCATTTTTTAAACTATATGGATTTTCTATTACAGCCTCTCTCATTTTAGGAAATGTTTTTATCTCCGTGGACAACTTTGACTTGCTGAAACACTGGTGACAGCAAAGCCCTAGAGATTCTGGGAAAGCACACGTAAGAGACATGGGGTCTGCAGGTAGTAGAGCACCAAGAGCTGATGTGCTGAGAAGAAGCTGTTGGGAAGTGTTGTTGAGAGGCAGGTTATGCAGTGTGGTATGCTCAAAGTTAGGGAGTGCTCTGTCAGCTCTGTCCAGTAATAAGAGTGAGCTAACACAGGCTGACAAGGTATGACAATCTTCAAGGCAAAGGTTATATCGTAGCTTCTTACGTTAACACTTGAATTCCCTCACCTAGCAGCACAGACAAGAAAGGTGGAGAAGGACAAGCAGAAGTTCCTGCAATTCACAGATTCATTCTCACTGTAGATTGTGGCTCTGATTTTGGAACGATCTATGGGATCCAATGGCCCAGGTTTTACTAAGAGCAATAAGAAGCAAATAGCCGGATCCCTTGGAGGTGGTTACATAGCTGTAAACACATGCTTTACAGGAACACACTTCACTGTGCAGTTTATTCATAAGCTGTGCAAAAATGTGGAGTCAATCAAACACCTTTATTATGATTTCAGAGAGGAACACGCCTGCCCTTACTTCCCCGGGGGATCGTTCCCTGTCTGACTACATAACATGAATGCTATCGATGGATCTGAGCCAGAAAATTCAAATACTGTCTGGATGTACCTGTTCTGGGGGGGAAATAATTATTGAGTAGTTCTGGATGTTGGTTTTATGGAGATGGGGAACTATATCTCTTTGGTGTATGCAGATGTAGAGGATGAATTATGTGAAGCTATTCCTGCAGTCACGCTTCTTTTTTCCCTTTTGAAAGGTCTTGAAGTTTGTTTCTGCTGCTAACAATGAAACTTTTGCCTCTTTCCCCCTTGCCCTGTGCCTTATATAAACAGAGGGTTATTGAGGGCAGATTTCACGTCTAATAAAAATTACAGAAT
This sequence comes from Chloroceryle amazona, assembly GCA_027560015.1. Taxonomy (NCBI): domain Eukaryota; kingdom Metazoa; phylum Chordata; class Aves; order Coraciiformes; family Cerylidae; genus Chloroceryle; species Chloroceryle amazona. Next base: position 22,610 of record JANHFX010014002.1, on the reverse strand, counting down.
AATTGGTGTTGAAGTGAGGGTTTAGAGGAGAGAATTTGACTCGTCCAAGTTGAAGGGACATATGGTTTCCACAGAAAATATTTCTTTTATATTATTCATAAAACATAGAATATGGAGTATTGAACAGAAAAGCTTTAGGGCTAAATCTGCATTTCTGTCTCCTCAGCTGTGCTATGCAATCAATAGGAGATTGACATAATAAACATAAAGATGTGCATCCAATACGTATCCACACAGCTATCATACACGTCTTCAGGAGCTTGTTTGTGTTAACGTAGTTGAAGCGTAAACAGAAATCAGCGACATTTAAGAGGCCTCGAGGAAACGTCAGCGTTCTTTGCACAATGTGGTGCACATCAACTATCCCCTGGTACTTCTTGATATCTTCTGCATCGTGGACAAGTTCCAAGCAGTTACTTATATTCTTATGGTTAAAAACTCTTAAAGCTTTGTGTGAATGTGATGGCGAATGAGCAGTTCCTCTCTCAAAGTTTTGTACGGGATGACTCGGCAGTGTTAAATAGCTGCACAGCCCTTAAATTCTCCTGGTTGCATTTAGCTATAAACAAGTAAAGAATGTCATTTCTGGGATGAAGGGCCATGTGGAAACATGGTGGTGGGTTCCTGTAGTCTCTCAGCTTTTCCTGGCTACTCGCAGGCGAACTTCTACAGGGTGATGGTTGCACTATCTTGGCAAAAGTTAGGGGCCAGCGATGGAGTATGAGACAAGTCCTGGTGTGTCTCAAGCCCTTTGTGAACCACCTGCTCCACTATATTTTTGCCACCCTTGTCAGCTGATGGCGAAAGCAGGAACTGCTGCTCAGTGGCGTCTGCTGCTCTGGGTTTAGGCTGCCATTGATAGATGGGTCTTGACTGCAAGGATTTAAGTCACCTGTAGTATCATAGAGAAAGGCCCCTGGCCTTGTGGTGACACAGCTTGTTCTGTTCATTTGGAATGAATTCTGCCAGGTAGTGGAAGAGAAAAGTTTCAGAACAAAAACGGAGGGAAAGCAGGAACCAGCAGCTCAATAAAATCCTGCGCCAGCAGGCTAATCTAACAAGGACAGATATTTACCATGCAGAAGGACAGGCAAATCTGGGCAGGTTTTTACATCGGGCCCAAATAATAGCATCAATCAAAATTAAGTTTTTAAGATGGTAATTAGATATTTGTGTGGTTTCATAGCATACCTCATCAGGCTTCCAGGCGATTTATCTCTAAAGCTTGACAAATCTCCCTTGCTCTATAAATAATAGTAAAGCTTCTTTCCTATCCCCATTTTCTACCTCAGTAGAGTTTCAGCTTGGGTGTTCAATAGAGTCTTGTCATGTGCATCGGGGAGAAAATATTTTATTTCCTTCCTTATTAAATAAGCTAATGAAGAAACATAACCCTAATCAGCTACTGTGTAGGTGTGAGTTTTTTCATATTAGACTTGTTCATCCTCAGTCCTTTTGCTGTTACTTCTGTCTCCACAGTAACCAAAGAAACCCCCGAGTGCAGCAGTGAGATGTTGTATAGGTGCTGTACAAACATGACAGAATGCTGAGGTTCCATAGCACCTCTGGGCTACAGAGAAACAAATGAAGAGGAGGAGTTAAGTGAGGATCGATTCCTGTGTAACGTGCCAAAAGGTTTGGCAAGGGCAGGAGATACTTGAAAGTGAAGTTGGCTGTTTTGGAGAAGGAGAGGGTAAGAGAGGAGAGCAGATCAAGTGAAAGAAGGGCCTGAGAATGTAATGGATGGGGACTAGAGGACAGAGAGGCTCTCAAAAAACTGAGTGCAGACTGACAGAGCCGTGGTTCCCTTTTCTGTTCTGCTCTGAACTTCCTGGGTGACATTCTGGTACTCCCAGAGACTGTATCTGAAAGTATGGATCTGCTTAGTGCTCTGAGGCTTAAATTCTATTTCCAAAAGGATCTTATTTAAGGAACATTTGCCTTGATTCAGAGTGTTTTAAACTTTCTTGTGAAAATAGGAGTATGTAATCAAGTGCTTACTATTGTATTGTGGAGACAACAGACATCCAAATGCCTTGAAAGAAAAAACAAACAGCAAAAATCAACAGAAAACCCAAACTCATCACCCTTCTGCCTCAGCTGTGAAATGGGGATAATAGTCTGTTTGACCAGGACTCAGTCTAAATCCATGAGGACAACAAAACATTGAGATGTTGTATGACACGTGGACATTGTAAGACACACGGTGATTGTAAGAATAGCTGTGGGCCATGAATCTCTCGGAAATCTTTCTGAACATCAGTCAGTGAGTATGTTGCAATGGTTCTAGCAATAGAGCAACAATTTGTGGGATAAAGGCTGTAGGTAACCTGCTGAGGATATGAAAGCAGTAAGAGCTGAGGTCTGAAGTGTGCCATTTACTAGTGTTGCATTTTGGGGATTTGGGCCAGGGAGTAAAATTTTTCACTTTCTCTGAAGAAAATTATTCCACAGAGAGCTATATTAATGGAACACATATAAAGACAGCTCAAACAGCTCTCTTATACATGAGGCTGGCTATCATACTTAATTAGGTGTTTACAGTCCAATTTGTGGTTGATTGTTGGTTTGTTTTTTTTTTTGGAAGTATTTTCTGGAACTTTTGAGAGCTGTGCCAGAGCTTGGAGACATAAAATGGCTTAGTATCAAAATGATAAATGAACTATCACTGGCTATCTAAATTACATATCATAACAAAATCCAAAGTCATATTCACAGAAAAACTCTTTCACAGGTCTGTGTTTCTCAGATGATGGCATAAGTGCCCATAAAATGGTATATGTTTGTGTATTGTATTTACCAAAGGTCTAAACTTCACAAGTCTGGTATTATCGCTGTTGGTTGAGTTAACTTTTCAAGACCTCAGCTGTAATGTGTTGAAACAGCAAAGTGGCAGTGCGTTCTGCTTTTACAAGCTCTCTCCATCTGCTAGAACAGCAATGGAACGTTCCTGTCGACAACCAGCTGAGCTAGGGCTATGTAGAAATTACAGCGCCCTTGAAATGAATGTTCTGCTTCTCCTGGGCAACCTATTGAAATTCTTTCCATTCCTTGTCATTTGTCCAGTGTAAAGTCAGGACTGAGTTTCCTGTTGATGTTGCATGACTGAGATGTGTTACCAGCACTTTTTTGAGGTCCTGGCAGTCGAGAGGCAGTTTGGTGGGTGGACCTTAGCCAGGCTGTGCTAGTGCAGAAGGAAAAGAAATGTCTCTCTCTTCATGAAAGTATTTGTTGAAGATTCGTTGTGGATGAACAAATGTGTGGTGACTGACTCCCAAACGTTAATGTAATATGGGGAGAAGACCAATGCTAAACTAATGTCTGCTGTAGAAAGCTGCACTGTGCACTCTGGAATGGAATAGATTGATTAGGTGGTGTTCAGTAAGCATTTTATAGTTAACTGTACAAGAGCCTTGAGTCTGAGGACTGGCCTATGAATGGAAGAGAGAATTTAGGTAGAGATAAGCAGGTTCTGTTGTAACTTGTTCAGTAGTACACTCGGAGAGAATTCTTTGAAATTACACCAGAAATAAACCACTACAGAAGAAATGAAAAACTCATGAGCTGAAATCTTTCATTTTATCCAGTGATGTACAGCCTTTTAATTTTAGTAAATAGTGCCACGACAGTAAGTGTGACTAAGCTTGCAGATTTGTGACTGGCCTGGGTGAGGATGAACCAACCCTTCTTGTCTTCTACAGTATCTCAGTATGAAACCGGCTGACCTTTTCCTTGGGCATTCCACTGCCTTTTACACACTCCAAATCATCCTAATTTATGTCACAGAAGGGCTTCCCGTGTGCAAACAGCCCAATACATCTGACATTTAAAATCGGCGTCTTGCTCAAGGTGCTCTGTCTGAATGAGCACAACCACAAGGTGCTATGGGTCAATAGCTTGGCACACTGGCCATGGAAACAAGCATTTACAGCTCAACAAGGCTTTAAAAATGGCTTGCTGTAGGGCAAGATGCATTTCAGGCTCAGAATATGGATGTGCCACAGAGAAAGTAATAAAATTCCTGATAGTATTCATGCTGGTTCCTCTTTTTTAATGAATTTGGTTTGTTCATGTATGACCCTCTTATTTTTGTGTCTGTTTTCTTAGCACAAGCATCGTGATTGACCTGAGCAGCTCGGAACGTAAATGCTAAGCTTGTGTGTTTTGAACTCTTACAGCAAATTCAAGCATTGTTTTCAATCTACATGTGAAGCAAGTCCTGGATTTATAATGATTGGGGTATTTTTTCCAGTTAAGCAGAGGAAGCAATGTCAGCTGCACTTTTGCTGTATAAACCATAGATTGGACTTCAAGGATCTGTATGTCAGAGGAAGTCATTTGGTAGTGCTAAATAAAAATTATACCAGTTAACAGTTAAAGGAGCTTAAAAGAAAATAAAGTGTTGGGCACCACTAAATAAGACCTTTGAAAAAGGTGCTGTTGGCCGAAGAACTGCAGAATTCACTTTTCATATTGCTTGTCCAGAGTTGCCAGTGACCCAGTCATGTTCTCCAAGTCTGACAGTGTCAGCGTGGTCGGTAATTTCGTTAGGCGGGTATCAGTTGTCAGGAAGGCAACAGCATTCAGTGATCCAAACGGGGAGATACGTCCACATAACTGCAGATTATCAGGCCCCAGTGATGTCGATGAGATAGCACTCGCCCTTCTCAGTGACCACTGTTGTGCTGCACGGAGAGTGCCAGAAACCTCTTTGGCAGATGTCACTCTAAGTTCTGTGCAGTAGGACATTGCATTTCAGCATTACAGTCAGGTGCACTGAGCCTGTGATGAAGCAGATGAGTTGATCTTTTCAAGCTTGTAGATGTAGAAAGAAAAAATAATTCATACAGTTATTGAACTCTGATTAAGGTACGGATTGGGGGTAATTACTTCTCTGCTTGGTAAGATGCAACAGTGGTCAACGAAGCTAAAAAATTTTTTAAACTTATATAATAGAATAAAGCTTTTCATTACGATCCAAACCACCCTGTCCCCAGCTTGATAACGTTGTTTACGCGTAGTTAAGAGTAAGTTAGAATGGAATTGTAACTCTTTGCCATGACTGGCTGTCAGAAGGTGGCCGTGGAATTTGCATCTCCTCTATCCAGGGATGAGAAATGAAGGACTGACCACTCGCCACCATTGTAGTTCTTGAAATAAAGCCTGCTGGGCTCCGTGTGTTGTGGCTGCTAAACGCCCCTGCTCACCAGTTGGAATAGGTGATGAAATTCCAGTTGGAAAATGACACAATAAGAATTGATGGCAGAATGAAAGTGCCAGAAACTGAGCGGAACTGCTGTTCTGTTAACCCTTTATTACGGAGCAGAAGTTTAAAATGGACCTTTTGAAATGCACAGGTGATACTTGTTCTTGCCCCTGGAAAGGTATTCCTGCGTTTGTGGTTTGTGTTCGGTTTTGCTTTGTTTATTTTGTGCGTGGTTTGGGGATTTTCTTTGTTTGTGTTTTGGTGGTTTTTGTTCGAGTTGTGGTTTTGCCTCTTTTTGTGGTTGGTTGGTTTGTTTTTGTTTTCTTTGTTAATATTTGTTTTGTTTAGCTTTTTAATTTCACCAGACACTGGGAGGTGGTCAGATCTGTGATAATTTCAGTCTTTCGGCAAGATGTTTGGACCTGTACGTCACAGAGAATTGGTAGATGAATTGGTTTGGTACTTGAGAGTGACTTCTCTTTCTCTTTTAGAAGACAAATTAATAAAACCCCCTTAACTTTACCTTTGTTTGGGAGCTAGGGAAACAAGCATTCCTGATTTTTTTTCAACCTGCCCCCTCCCCAAGGTGCTCATTATTCTGTATCAGGAGCCTCTGAGTTCTTGCTCTGGGTTGAGTTTCCCGTTACGCACCCATACCAAAGCTTAGGTTCCTTTTACAGGAATGCAGCTTTGAAGATGATGGGCAAGGGTTTTTTTTCTATCCATCTAATTGAATTTCTCCACTTAGCCACGTTTGATATTCATCGAAATAAAACAGTTAAAAGTATGTGTAGTAGTTGAAAGTGTCAGTCAACAGACCCTCCACTGCAGAGGTTGATCCTTCGTTCCATTACTGAGCTTTCTCTTTTCTTCCCATGTCTCAGAAAGCAGCTCAGTGCAGCTCTTCACAATATAAGGCAATTCCACTCTTGAGGTCTTTTGTGAAGACCTCACTTTTTTCTTTCTATACGATGTTAATTGTCCTATGTCTTCAATGTGTCTAATGCATTAAAAAGTGTAACAGTTAATGCTATAATTATGAAAGCTTAAAGGAAGAAGCCCATTGAACATACTTTAGATGATCAGGTTATCAGCTTTACCTTTCCAAATACGTTCTTTTATAGAAGCTGATTTCATGAAGAGTTTTGTCGTAGACATACCTGGCTGAGAGTGACTCTTGTACACTCAGCTATGAATAAGTTATTTCCATAGCTCTAATGCATCTGGTTTTTTATCTGTATGGGTTTCCTTTTCCTTAAAAGCATCATTTTGCTGCTGAATCAAAAGCTGTGGAAAGAGACAATACAGAATATTCACATCTGAAATAAGGCAGCTTATTCGGGTCAGAAAGGGGCTGCAGCAAACTGTCCTGTCTTTTCTCTAAACAATGGATACTGTGGCAATGAATCAATTTGAATGAAATGAAAAGGAAGAAAAAAAAATCCTATGTTGATACTCAGCGTAATTAATTTAGCTGTTTTTGATGTTATCAATAAATTCATTTCTTATATTTCTGTACATGAAAGACTTAAACTCTCTCGGGTCTTAACTTTACATGTGTTTTTTCATGGAGGGGGTGTTTATACAATGACAGTATTTTCATATTCATTGGTGATTACTGGAAGTCACTGGGATGGCTTAGGAGGTGCTAGTTGTTCTAAGGAGGCTTTTTTCTTTGCAATGAGGAAAGCAGGTTTTCAATTCCACACACACAGCCATTGGAACAAGATGTAATCTCGAAACACAAATAGACCCAATGAGAGCAAAAAGAGCACAAGAATGGAGAGAGACCAATGTTTTCCTTTTTTGCTCAAATGGAGAGTAGCAGCAAAGCAGAAGAGCAAAGGAGAGAACAAAAGTCAGGCAAATCTCACTGGTAGCCACTTTATAATAAAAGGAAGGCATCCTACTGAACAATGGGAATTGTAGATCAGACTTTTTTCTGCAGTATTGGCATCTGGAAGTAGTAAACCAGTGCGATGAGTGGGGATGGGGGTAGCCCTTCGGCACAAAGGAAGTGAATTGCTCAGCTGCCGAGGCCACCTCCATCAGCAAGGGATCTAACCCTACGAAGAAGGGCTGCTGTGAGGCTCTGACTTGGAGACCATCTTCAATTTGTAGTTGTATTGATTTTTCTCCTGGCAGAAGATGTGAATGAATCTACTTGGAAAACTGGACACGTGGACCAGTCTTCTTTAGCTGCTGCTCGGCAGGTTGTTTCCCTCTTCTGTTCTCCAAGTTGTAGAGAGGAAAGAAAAAAAACCCTGAGATCTTCTGTGCTTCTCAACATAGCAAGGTTCACCGAATCACAGAACGTTAGGGATTGGAGGGGACCTCCAAAGAAGTTGCTGGATCAAAGCAGTTATCTTGAATAGTGTTTCATACCTTTGTCTGAAGTTGCACTTACTATCAAAGTCAGCAAAAGATTTTTTCATTGATGGAATTCTTCAAATTTGAATTCCTCAAAACATTCAGGTGCTTAGAAGTTTTGGAGGGAATTAAGCCCTTAGTTGACCACATAGGTGTTCATGAATAAACAAGCTCCTGGAGAAAGGAGCACCTTAAGGCTGAGTGGTTATTGATGCCTGCAGGATACCCATGAGGTGGAGCACAGCAGGGAAAATCAACCAACCACCTTCAAGAGGTGTTCCCCTGGAGTTCTATCCCTCGGAAGGGCATCAGGTCTCTTGCTCCTCAGCGTGCCCCTGCTCACCATTGGCAGACCGCTGTAAGGAGCTTGCTGAGGTTTTTCTCTCTGCTTGCTCTGTCACTGCAGTAACTCATCTCTTCTGTTTATAGCTGCTTCTCAGACCTGTGGAGTCCCCCAGCCCTGGAAAGCTCCTGCTTTACTAACCACTAAATACTGCTGATTTAGGTTACGACTTGCCCATAAGTAAACTGTTGTCCCTGCTTAAAAACATTTCTTAACCAAGACCTGCTTGGTGTTGTGCTTAAAAGTGGGTGTTAAAGTGTGTTGGCTTTGCTAAGGGCTCCGGTGTGCATTGGGAGGGGAAAGCTGACTTTCCCAGTGAGATTTGGGCGTTCAGGTTCATGGCTTGTACATCTTGCTGGGCTGCTGAAGGCTGTAATTGAACCTGCCAGTGCTTTGAAATGATTAAGTGATAATTACATGGCATGCCTCAAAGTGAATGTTTTAATGTAGTTTTTAGTTTGAGTTTTTACTGTCCAGGTACCTGTTAAAAAGAAAAAAAGTAGATTTTATATGACTATTTTCTTCTCTTCCTGCTCATATGGTAAGAAGAAGGCTTTCTGCACTTTAGAAATGGCTTTTTATTCAGGGCTAAGTTAATCTTGCCGTAGTTAAAAATGGATTATCAGACATGGAGCCTTCCCCATTGTTGGCGGGGAGTCAGTGCTCATCTGGCAAAACTCTCGCACCATTTTTTTTCCCCCTTTTTCTTTCTACTGATCTCTTGGGGTCCTTTTCCTAGCTGTGAGCAGCAGCATGCCAATTTCAATTAACTTTTCCTTCAAAAACAAATGTTATCATCTGCTTAGTGCTTGTGAGTTTTCCGTCTAGCATGGCTGAGAGGAGAGTGGAGGAGGATGGCTTGGTTTCTTTCGGTAGGATGTCACTGCACCTTGGTGAGCATCATTAACCATTATTCATCTGTGGCATTTCTTCGGGTTCCTCGTGATTTAAAGGTCAAGCCAAGGCCTGAAGACTGAATTCTCTGTCTGAAATAAGGACACTTTCTTTCCCGTAACAGATGGAAATCCGAAGCCCGTTACTGTTAAAATGATGGGCTGCTTTCTCATTGTGACCACCGGGCCAAGGTTTGCTCTCAAGGTTTTTGGAAAGTGCTGTGCTGTTCATAGGTCCGTAGAGATACCAATTACATCTGTGTGAATAAATTATGTTGTTAGCTTGCTGATTTTACCAGAGGAGAAGGCAGCAAGAAAGCTTTGAGTTATCCTAAATGCATTTTTCTCTGCCTTGGGAGAAGAAAAATAATCTGGAAAATTGTTTTGGGTTTCTAGAAAATGTGTGTCTCTGAAATACTGCATTTTACTCTTTTAAGCTGTAAAAAAATGAGAATACATAAGCATTTTAAACCATTCAAATACTTTCTTTTGAAAATTTGGACATTTCTAATGTTTCCAGTGCTTCTTGCGTTTGTTGCTATGTGAAGTTGAAATAAAAAAGGTCAACCCTGTGTTATTTTCTTCTTTTCCTTCTCCCCCCTCCCACAAACCCCTTGAATTCTGCCTTGAATTATTTGACTCCTTCACTCTGGGCTCTTTCTATGAACCTTTAGCCATATATCAAACACAGAGCTGTCTTAAACAGTCGGTGTGACAGTCCAAATAAGCGTGTTTGCCAAATGTTAAAATCTGGGAAAAAAAAGAGTCAGAAAAACAAAGAGTTCTTAGTCCAAAACAAATATCTATTGGGCTTCTTCCTGACTCTTCCGTGAAAATAAAGCTCCTGTTCCTTTTTGGCTTGAGAAGAACATAATATGTCCAGGGAAATGAAAAATGCCAAGGCTAAGACTTTGTTTTACTCTCTTTAAGAATCTGAGGAAGAAGAGGGGAGGCAGCCCACAGGCCATAAATATATACAGAGAAGCTTTCAGTCATATGTTCGGGGCCAAATAATCACTTAATGGAATGATTCTTGCCAGGTCACAATTTGTCACGGTTATTTAGGGTGCCAAAGCTATACGGTACTGTGGAGAGCATCCAGGCCTATCCATAGTGCTGCGTGATGAGCAATAAACCAGACAATGAAATGTTTATTTGAATTGTTTCAGAAAGAGAAGCCACGACTCTGCCAAACAGAAACTCGAGAGCTGGTGTGTTGGACGATAGCAGTGTTCTGCTCAGCCTTGGAAACCGTTTTTAACAGACGTGCTTTCCTGATGCTTTGGAGAAGATTGCCAGAGCCTCTGTAATAAATAAAACAGAGCAGAGGTGGGGGGAATAAATCAGAAAATAAGTCAGGGTGGCTAGAATTGAATTCATCTCAATCCATACCTGCAAGTGGGCAAGGGGTGCGTTTGTTGTTGGCTACTGAAAAGGCTTATAAGGGCTTAAACTTTTGAAGTGGTAACTTAATAAGATGGCAAGTGCAGGTATTGAAGTCTAGTATTGAGAAAACCATTCTTGGGCTAAATCTTTAGGCCCTTACGAGGGCCTCGCTGAATATAATGAATAATTTTTGATATTTTGCTTATTATTCTTTATTTTCTTTTTCTTACAAAAGAAAAAAATTAGTGTTTCTCTCCGTTGATGTATTCACAATTCATTTATTCTAAATTCCTTTTCAGCTACCGGAGGAAAATTTTATTTTAGGTCACATTTGGAACAAGAAATGTAGAGTGCTGAAGAGTGAAGGCTGTTATCTTATTCACAGGACAAAGGCATATATTATTCATACTGTAATAGCCAAACTGCAGGAATTGATAGATGGGACTTATATAGTCAACTCCCAAGCAAACAAAAAATGTATTTGAAAAATAAACTGCTTTTTGAGTGGTTAATTCAAAATCAGATGGATTACTGTAAGATACTCGATGTGATTATTTTTGCTGTTGGGACTCAAACTACTTACGTATATTTTCTCACCGAGACTGAAAAAATCTTAATGCATTATTTTTTCTTCTGGGTGATTTAAAATCTGCAAGAGGGACCAGTAGATCAATAATTTAGTGCAGTCAGATGAAAAGTGTCTTAACCTGTTGGTTCGATTCTAGGATATAAAGGAGTCTTACATACTGAATAACTGCATTTAGATTGTATAATCCATATTCAAAATAACTTCTCGTGGAAGGAAAATTGGCCATTGTGGAGGAAATTGAATGTCTGTAACTGGTCCTTTTATATTGTATAGAAAGGTTTGGTCAGCCTAGAAGAATATTGCAGGGCTGCTTCTCATACAGAGGGGGAGGTGAACCCCACTTGTTGGTATCACAAGTATAGTGCTAAGAGTGTTCCTTCCACATAATTTATTCAACCATAGTAATGAACTTAAAACCAGAGTAGCCTTGAATCAGACAGAAACAGATTGGCTAAAATATCCCAAATCTGGTCAAGTCTCCTAAAATGTTCTCAGTGAATAGATTAGAATGATTTAGGAGAGGATCTAGAGGAAGTCAGTGCTTTTAACTGCAATGTTCTGGTTAGGGACACAAGTAGTAGTAACTTAATTCTACTCTGAGAAGCAGCTCAATGCTCTCTACAACTACCTGAAGGGAGGTTGTAGTGAGGTGGGGGGTTGGACCAGTCTCCCAAGTAACAGGTTATAGGACAAGAGGAAACTGTCTCAAGTTGAGATAGGAGAGGCTTAAATCAGATAGTAGGAAAAATTTCTTTCCCAAAGGAGTTGTCAAGCCCTGGAACAGGCTGCCCAGGGCAGTGGTGGTGTCCCCATCCCAAGAGGTATTTAGAGGATGTGTAGACGTGGTGCTGAGGGACATGGTTTAGCAATGACATGGCAGTGCTGGGTTAGTTTAACGGCTGGACTTGATCCTCAAGGTCTTTTCCAACCTAAATGGTTCTGTGATGTTCAGTCCTAGTCACAAAAGATGACTTGGTACTTTTGCTAGCTGAGGTTGCTGGCAGTGATTCCTAGGACACCTGGGGTTGAGTGCCTGTGTGTTGAAGTTTTTCTTGACTTGCTGCTCTGTTTCTAGAAGATTGGGACCACTTGTGCACGTGTCTCAGAGACCAGGTAGCAATCACTTCTTTGATCCATTAAGGAATCCATTCCAGATGATTCTTGGTTTTTATCTGTGTAGGAACAGAACCAAGGAATTGCAAGCTACTTAAGTTTGTCTTGTCTTAAATCTAGTTGAAAATCCCAGTTCTCTTAGGCTATCCTTACTAACTGATGGCCTGGCTCTTAAATAAAACCTCTGACATCTGATTTTTGCACGGCCTGTTCCATGGAAATCTGACTGTTGAATTTGATTGATTGATTTATAGAAGGAAAACAGGGAGGTTATTCCCTTCTCTTAGTTTTCTGTTACAATTGCTAATTTGTGATGTTATCTAAAAAATGCAGCAAACCTGAACACACTCCAGTCATGGTTGAGGAAGACCTTTCTCCATATCTGCCTCTTGCCAGGGTCTTACTGTGGAAGATTTTTGAATAATTTGTTTTTTTGTTGAAGGGTAAAAACATTAACAATGGCTCTCTCAAGAGTTCTGTAAACTTTCTGTTTGTTTTGGTGCGTGATATTATGTTTAACCACTGGTTTAATACAGATGGTATGCTTGCATAGTTGGATCAACCATAGCAACTGAGTAGATGACAAGGGTGTCGTATAAGCCTTTATTGATCTATTGAGCATTTGCTTTTAAGATACTGTGTGTTAACTTCAATTACATCTGTTAAATTCTCCCTCCTCTTTAATCTCCTTTCTCTCCATGGGAGAAAACCTTTCTTAATTCTCAGAAAGCATCTGTCTGGCCCAAAAGATGTAATTTGTCCAAAAATCATAGCATATACTGTATTTTGTCAGCATTAAGCTCAGAGATGAACATGACTGAAAATCAATAACGTGCTTTGCCAGCAGCCTCGTCATTTATTGATTTACATGCCATTTGTCTCCATAGAAAATGCAATTATTGCTTAAATACAATACAGTACTTGGCTAATAGGATACAAATGTCACTACTGAGTAAAAAGGTCACACTTGCATGTAAATGATTGTCAACCCTATCTCATGCACGTCGCTGCTGTTATTTTGAAGAGGTTGTTAAGAAACAGGAGACCTTGTCTTATTTCTGCTGACATTACTGGGAGCACAGCTGTCGATTTAAGTGGTGGCAGTGCCTCCAGTTCCCTGGCCTTCCATAGGGGCTTTGAGCTTCTTTAGGTTCGTGAGCAGTATGGTCATATTTATGGCCATGAGGCTTGTGTCTTTAGGAAGAGGTTGATGTGGCTGTAAGGTGTGTGTCTTTAGGAAGAGGTTGATGTGGCTGTAAGGTGTGTGTCTTTAGG
>JANHFX010014000.1:0-25752 GCA_027560015.1 Chloroceryle amazona | reverse complement strand
TTTCTATATATGTGTATAAACTTTTCTGGTTCATTTCTACTGATATATAAGGGTTAGCCTTGTCTTTTATATCTCCAGTGAAATGCTTACCCTGAATGGGACCTCAAATTGTATAGCAACATATTTAGAATAACCTTTCAGACAGTGATTCAGCAAGGCAATGTAACTGTATGGATTTATTTGATCTGTATCTTTGAAGCAAACAGTTAAGCTGCCTGTCTCAGAAGGAAAATAAAGTACTTGAACTCTTGCCTTGGTCCTAATTTAGAGTTCTGTTTGCATGTTTGTTTTAGCATCTTCTGGGAACATTCTGTCTCCTCAAAAGCTATTCTACCAACATAGAAACACAATTTGATGAGGTTTTTTTCATAGGCTTTGTCAACTTAATTTTCTCTTAAACATGCAAAATGGAAGGATATAAATTATGCTTGGCATTATAAATGCACATGGCCATAAATAGAAAATCTCAGCAATTGTTATGTTGCCACTCTATGTGAATACAGTATTTGGCCATTAAATGCTGGAGATTAGCTAGAGATTTTTTTAGAAATGCTGAAAGAAGTCCTAATCATTTTCTCCAAACTACCTAAATAACTGTGAGACATAATTATCGAGTGCAAGATCAAATTCTTATGGACTTCTTACTTCTGTATATTTGAGTGTTAATCACATCTTATTGAACTTGATGGTATTTTACCTTCTTAAATTACAGCCACAGAAAGGCAAAGGGAACAGTTCTCTCGGTTTTCATAGTCAGGTCAGTAGTCAGAGAGTCAAAACAAGTTTAGTGAGCTGTAGCATTATAGTCATATCAGAGTACTTTACAGAGTACAAGAAGTTTGTCTTTGTTGATGTTATGGACAGAGAAAATGTCGACCAGGACTGGAAGCATTGTTCTGCATACATTAATGGATTTGTCTCATTGCAGAATCATGTAAAATCTCACTGTAGGGTAAGTCAGTTGCATAAACACATGGGAGAAAACAATTCATTACCAAAGGCTTAAACTTCAGTCAAGAGGCTGCTTGTGAGAACCAAAATGGGATGGAAGTGCAATAGGAGTGACTGAAGAACAAAGATACAAAGTAAATCTGTTTTGGATCACCATAGCATGTTTGCATTGGATGTCTTTAGGTGTCATCCTCAGGGCAATCTCAGCAATAACCAGTCTGTCAATATGAGACATTTGCTTTGTAGCTCTGCCAGCTTCAGAGGCTGTTCTTCTACACCAGCCCGGTATGTCAATACTGCATTTACACTACAGCACAAGATCTGACATAGTTTTAACCATTTTTTTTCTCATTGCTGAAAAGCACTGGTCTCTTGAATTTGATGGTGTTCTGGAGTAATAAAAACCAAACCAAAGCAAGCAAACAAACAAAAAAACCCACACCAAATAAACCAAAACCAAACACACACACACACAAAAATACCCAACACAAAACAAAGAAGCAAAAAACCAACAAACACAGAAACACAAACCACAAAAAACAAACCAGAAAAACAAACACAGAAACAAACAAAACAAAATAAACAAACAAACAAAAAGGAGAAAGCAGTTCAGCCATTTTCTTTCTATTTTACTGCAACTAGCATCTTCCTTTAGGTGACTAATAAAAATACTCATATGCAAGATAATGGAATATTGGGATGGAACAAAAAGTTGGAGTGTTTCACAGCTGACAAATTGCCTTTGCAACAAAGCACAGCTGACTCTCATCCAGTAATACTCCAGCTTATTTCAAGCTCCACAACACTGCAAACCTAATCAGGTACCACATACCAAGAGTTAAATGACATCTTTCCATGCAAGGTGTGGCAGCAACAATGCATACCCATGGAAGAAATAAGACAAAGTAGTAGCTGACAGAGTGAGTTTGCAATATAAACAGCTTATTTTCAAAGAGTCATAGTAAAGTAGAAGGACCAAGACACACCAAAATCCGATGCAGTTTAGGACTGCATGAACAACAACAACCAAAAATACCACAATAAAAAAACCTATATAGTAAACACATTTGTGTTAAGAAATGGGTTTTGAAAATTAAATGTCTTTGACATAGAAACTCTGTGGTCAGAAATCTGTTGATATAATGAAATTGCAAGGGATTTAGAGCCAGCATATGACCTTCAAGTTGACTTACCACCAAATAAACTTGTCTTCCCTCCTGTCAGATAAGATAACCCGAGTGAAAGGTCCATGCTTCTTCACCTATTTACCCTCTTGGTGGAAACAAGCCAGTCACACTTCTCTTACCTTTGTAGGTCTGAGAACTGCAACAGCTGACAGAAACATCTGTGCTTCATTCCTCTTGTCTCATAGCTCTTTTTTTCCCCCAGCAGAGCATCTAATTAAGTTTTGCTTGGATGCGGTATATGGAGTATTGAGTAAAAAGCTCATGTATTTACTAAAGCAAAAGAAAAATCACATTATCTCATTGGAGAATACTGCTTAAATCACAGCTTGGAGCCATCACTATATCCCATGTAAAACTGCAGAGAAATAAACATCTGAGGCCTGGTGGACAATGCAACTAACACCATGAAGACATAAAGCTAGACAAAATAAAGCAATATATTGGAAAAGTGGATGAGAAAAATGGATTCTCAGTGGCTGTGAATATTCACTAAAAGAAAAGATGGACTACATCATCACTAAAATAATTTTTGAAGTCTCTTGTGGTTCATCCTGTGATTACTCGGACAGTCAAACCAGTGTCTCTCATTAAGCCAATAGCCCAGATGTCTGGGAACAAAAGCAGAAAAGCTCTAAAGCAGGCAGTGGAACATGCTTTAACTGAAATATGCCAGTTTATTGCTAATACAGTGGAAAAGGCCTTTTCTAGAGCTGATAGGACCAACTCACAATGGGGCATTGAGAGACCAGGCATTGTCATCCTGAAGAAAAGAAGAATAAAGGAAGAAAAAACCCGCTACAGTGCAGTAGTAACTTTATCAGAAAATCTAAGGTCCCTCTTTTTCCCCTCCAAAGTCTGATGTTATTAAGGCTCTTCTGGCTTGCAGGGAAACAATGTAAAACAAAACGAAAAAGCAGGTAATGGTAACAATAGAAAAATAACACCAATTAAAAAATGGTGCCTGAAAATTAAAGGAAAGTTTAATATACTCAAGGAGAAAATGTGTAAGACAAGGATAACCAAGCTTCAGGCAAGATTTACAGAGCCAATTGATATTCAGTTCACATTAAAATTAATGAAAACCCATTTCAAGCCACTTACTCAGAGGGTTGTACCTTTTAGCCTACAATGGCATTTCTTCTAATTTAAGCACAGGGAGTTCTATTATAAACCTTCTAATTAAAGATGTAACAAAATGCAATAAAAAAATGTATTTCAAATACAACTGAACTAAAATGAAAAATAATTCTCCAAGTCCTTTTTATGTAAGAACATGTGTTCCTGCCAGTAAGCGTTTTCCTATCTTCTTAACTGGATTCTAATTCTGGAGTGGGATATATATCATTCCTGCACATTTCCACCCTTTCCAAACACTATGAATCTGGGCAACAAAACAAGGATTTGCTGTCACCACCTTTCCCAGGAAAGGCTTAAGTAAAACATAAAATCTCATTTTGGTCAAACAGCCCATTGTGTACCTTATTCAGCTCTACTGAACAAATGCACACCCTTCCAGATTATATGTGCTTCCTAAAAAGTTGAGACAAACTGAAGAGTAATCCATTACAGTTAGACCAAGTGTTAGCAGACTATACTAAATACTTTCAACCAAATATGTTCAACATAAAGCCCTGACAGCTCTGATTATGCATAATAGTTCTCTAACCCTCCTCCTACATCTTCTTCCAGCCTCAGCTTAATTGGTCCCAGCTGTTCTTATGTTTCCTATAACTGACCATCCCTCATTTCTCCCGCAGATTGCTTCAGTACTCTCCAAGTCACGTCCAACCCACCTTCAAAACAGGTGTTAACAAACACCAGAGCTAGCTCATTTCAATGCGTGTGAAGCATTCAGTTGCCAAACTGGTTTTGATTTTTAAACAGTCTGTGCAACAAGCAGAAATCACATTTTGGAAGATACCTTGGAAAAGGTGCATTGGTTTTAGAGTTCGGTGTTGTGAATAATTGGATGCTTAGAAGCTGTGTCTGATAATGGAATTATACCTCGCCACGTTTCAGCTTTTTTTTTATTCTTGGGAAGAAACATGCATTAGAATGGATATAAAATTTACACTAATTTACAGTAAGTTCTCTTTGGCAATCTAAGTTTGCAATCTCCAGTGTTATTTGTAGGTCTACAGCTGGCCCCTGGAGCACTTCAAGTCTCTTTCACCAATAACTTGGGGATCTTACGCAAGTGCCCTAGGAAGACTGCACCCCTAGTCAACTGAAATGAAGGCACAAGATGGGCATCAGATGATATCCCCTCCCAATTTCCTCCCTTCTCTTCTGCAGTCATTTCTGTTGTGATGTCTCTGTTTAGCCCAGTCAAAACCACCCAGTGGACATGAGCAGTTCTACCTAAAAGAGGATTCAGGCAGCATGCTAAGCTTCTAAATTTTGGTGAGCCCCTAGGGAAATCTGTACACAGTCCTGTGTAAGGACAATATCCAGATACATGTATCATCTTTCCTCCCACCCTTCCCTTCCCATTTCTTCTTGTACCTTCATCTCCATGAGGAGGAAATACATGTATTCAAATCAAATAGCTCACACTCCTTAGCTTGGACACAGGCAGAGGGACTTGCCATGTACCATGTTAGGCCTTTTTCCTGAAACACAGGACATGCTGGAGTTTCTTAGTCAAGACCTGATATGGTTTTTTAGATCTCTATAACTAAAGTGCATTTATGTAGCAAGACTTTCACTTCTTGAATGTATACCAAACCCTCTTCTTTTTTCCTTGCCTTCAGATCATGACATCTAGATACAGTTAACAGAGCCGCAAAAAGTATGGCCTTTTTTACACCATTTGTGGGTAAAAACAAATAATAAATATTATAATAAACATCTTCTGTTGAAAATTGATTGCTATATTCAGACAGACAGTATCGGAAACCATGCTCAAAGAGAATGAAAGGCAGTTTTAAGAGTGGTTTATGTTGTCTTCACCCCTTCCCATTTGGGCCTTTTATTCACAGTCTCCCCACTGCTGTCAGTAAAGTAGTGCAGTTCTGCAGTATGACACAACAACAGACTGCTTTTTTTTTGGTAAATGTTTATTTCCAGACAGGTCAGCAAGATGATCTAACTCTTGACATCATAATATCAGCCCAAGGAAGGCAATTATGCAGGAATTCTTCATTAATTAAATCAGTAAACTATTAACAAATATATTTTCTGAGCAGCATTACCAGTGCATCTTAGTTACAGTCTTAACATTTATTGCACATTTTCTGGAGCGTAAATTAGGTTTCTTCAAAGGCAAGTGTTCCACCTTGGGCAACATTGTGCTCTGTTGATTGCCAGGATGAGAGCAGGCTCTGGTAATAAGCAGTATGGACTGCAGATGTGCAGGTAATTGGCAATTGTTTTTAAAGAAAGAAAAAGAAAAAAAAAAAAAAAGACAACATCTGTTCGACTTGTGAAACTTCAGAAAGCAAATGCTGAAAGGAAAAGCTTTTTAATATAGCCAGACTATAGATAGAAAGAAGTCCAAGACTGTAAACAGTGCCAGTTTTAAACACTGGTGTTTTTTCAGGTGAAAAGCATGGGGAGCAGGGGGGAGAGGTGCAGGTAGGGAGTATTTTAAAATTGTTATATTTATAATTACCTGAAAGTCCTATAAATGTGTCTGAGTTTTAGACACTGGATGTTTATCTCTGCCCTTGTTCACCCTGTGTTGCTTATCCTCTGAGACTGCTCTTAGTCCATATAAAGCAGAAATCAGATTAGAGGATCCTCACAGGAACACTAAGCACTCTGTAATTTGGATACTTACCCAGCATATTTGATTTGATATTTGTGAAACGGTTAGAGATCTAATATTTGCAGAAGCATAGTTCTTCCAGTCTGATGTGAGTTTTCAGGCTTAAATAACTTCTGGCAAGGATTTTTAACCTAAAATTTGCAAACTAAACTGACAAGGCCTCCTAAATTGGTGGTAGTTCATCCAGTTTTCTAGAATGCTGTAAGCCCCTTCTACCTCAGCAAGACCAATTGATCTGAACTGATTTACCATTTCCTCTTCAAGAGCATGCCTTCATCAAGACAAATGGATGCTCAATTTGCAAGTGGGATTAAAAACATATCGTATACAAAATAAAGCTGTTCAGATAGAACATCTCAGCTTCTTCACTACTTTGAGGTATTCACTGGGACTTGATCAACTTCTTCCAAGACACTACTTCCTTTCAGATGGTCAAGAAATACTTTCCACCTCAATTTATAAGTGCTGTCTAGGATGATAGGAGGTGTTTTGTACCTCATGAGCTGCTTCTAGCAACTCCCATGTTAAGAAATGCTAAATTGGAGCAGTTAGGACTATAGTCTACTTCCCAGCACTTTATCTTGAGAAGGGCAATGAATCTGATGAAGGGTCTTGACAAGAAATCTTTTAAGGAGTGGCTGAGGGAGCTGGGGTTGTTTTGTCTGAAGAAAAGGAGGCTGAGGGAAGACCTTATCTCTCTCAAATAAAAGGAGGCTGAGGGAAGACCTTATCTCTCTCAAATATTACCTGAAAGGAGACTGTAGAGAGGTGGTTGTTAGTCTCTTCTCACAAGTCACAATTGCCAGGATAAGAGGAAATGGCTTCAAGTGATGCCAGGGGAGCAAAGTCTTAGACATTAGGAAAAACTTCTATACTGAAAGGGTTATCAAAGACTGGAACAGGCTACCCAGAGAAGTAGATGAATTGCCATCCTTGGATGTATTTAAAAGTCATCTGGATATGGTGTTCAAGGATATGGTGTAGTATTGGCCCTGGTAGAATGAGGTAATGGTTGGACTTAAAGATCTTAAATGTCCTTTACAGCCATAGCAATTCTATGTAACCTTATAAAACATACAACTTGAACACCAGAAGGTCCAGTCCCACATTCCTGTCTTTTTCCCTTTTAATGATACTAACACATCTTTGTCCATTGGACAGCTATATCATGCAGTATATCCACCTGAAATCATTGCAAGAGAAAAACCCACTAATTTAAATCAGACTTCATAAACACTTATTTGTATTACTCACTTGACTGACTATCACTTATGAACAAATGTGCATGAGAAAAAGGCCAGCACACATAAACCAGATCCAAACTAGAGAGCTGAAAGTGGACAGGCCCGAGTTAAAGTCAGTTTTAAATTCCTGAAATCTTAGGGGTTGTCATGACGCCTGAAAAAGTTAGCTCACTGCTAACTTACATTCTTAAAACCAGTTCCTTTTGCACAGAGCAACCATTAACCTCCCCTGAGAAGGAAGATAAGCCCTACCTGAAACCTCTAGTTTCAGTTCAAGTGCTCCCTAAACCTTTGGCTAGGTCCTTCATGGAGGAGCCCAAAGCAATCAAAGTTTTACCAAATTTACAACTTTCCTACTCACTGAGCACACGCTTCTCACAAACAAAAAAGATCTATTTGCAAACTGTCATTTGTGAATTCACAGATTCTCACCTTTTTGCATGTGTGGTGTTAATTAATTCAGAGTCATAGTGTGATGATTATACATACAGCACTCTCAAGGGATTTATTAGGACTACAGATAGGTCACACATAAAAAATATTAAAAGGGAGTGAAAATTTTTAGGGGCAGGAGTGAAATGCAGCCAGCTCTGACAGCGAAGATTTCAAAATCTTTTTTCCCTCAGTGATCTTCCTGTCAAATTGCCAAGGAAATTTAAAAAATATAAATACAAGGAACATGGTCATTGGCAGAGAGTCCAGAATTGTAAGACCTCAAACATGAGATCAAAATAAGTTAAAACCAGCAAGAACTAAAAGATCTTTTTCGTTACTACTGTAGCCTTTGTTTAGTATTCAGCTTTCAAACTCTACAGTAGTTAGATTCAAATTGGGGGATGTGACAAGCTCATAGAAATTGAATAATGCCTTATCTGATATGGTCACTGAATCAGCCAAAGGCTTGGTTCTTGAGAAAAAAATCTACACCACAAGCCAGTCAGGAAAACGGAGAATAGTGGCAGTTCTTCATGCCACTTCTTTCTCTTTCCTCCTAGAACGGGAAAGAAACACTGAAGGTTTAGTTGACAGCGAAAGGACAAAAGGAAGGAACCAATAGCTGCAAAGAGCTGCTCCTGTACAAGTCCTCTCAAAGTTGCACTTCTCAGAGTAAAAATGGTCCAAAGACTTGATTTGATAATAAAAATAACCTTTTGGTACTTAACAGTTTTTTGTGGCCCTCTGAATATCAGTGCAACTCCCTCAAATCTGTAGAAGCCTTTGAGTTTGTTTAGTCTAGGCTTAAACGTGAACAGCTATTATTAGGATGGCAGTTTCAGTAGACTGGTAGGCAACCACCAGTCTTACAACTGTCTGTCTGGCTTTGGGGTGCCAAAGAGCAATCCAATATCCAGGCTGGGTGGCCTCATTAAAAGCATCCTGGGATTCCTCTCCACATTTGTATGCTGATTACCCCTGTCTGTGCTAGGTATTGTGTCTAATCCTCAAAACTAATGAGCTCTACCTCCAGATCCGAGTCAGGCTCATTGTTCTCAGTCTTCCTGAACTAACAAATATCCCAGGGAAATAGCATGAGAGAGCTTGCTGGAATAACTAACAAAGATGCCAAATATTACTATAGCAACTGGGGAAAAACAGAGGATCAGTACATATCCCAGCTATATTTTCTATGTCTTTTATCATTCATACTCAATCTTTACACAAGTATATTGCAGTCCTTTGCCATGATAAGCCTTTATATTTATTACAAATAAAGTAAAACAGTGTTACTCAACATAATTGCATTTCCTTCCCTGGAGGTTCACCTTGCACATTCAGTGACAGGCTAGCTCCCTTCGTGTGTCAACAGAGAAAAATTAAATCTTTCTGGTCTAAAGTGAACTGAAGAAAAGTAGGAAGCTGCATGACAGAATGTATAATGAAACTATGAAAACATTCTTTGAGTGTAAATCATATAACTTCTGATTTTTTTTAATGAAGTGTTTCTTGGTTTTTACTGTAACTCCAATTGTACGAGAGGCCAACTGCATGAGGTTTAACAAGACAAAATGCCTGGTTCTGCATTTCAGTCACAACAACCCCAGGCAACACAACAACCCCAGGCTTGGGGAAGAGTGGCTGGAAAGCTGCTGGGCAAATAAGGACATGGGGGTGCTGTTTGACAGTCAGATGAACTTGAGCCAGCAGTGTTCCCAAGTGGCCAGGAAGGCCAAAAGCATCCTGGCCTGTATCAGAAATGGTGTGGTCAGAAGGAGAAGGGAAGTGATCATGTCCCTGAACTTGGCACTGGTGAGACCGCACCTCAAGTACTGTGTCCAGTTTTGGAAACCGCAGTACAATAAGGTCACTGAGGTGCTGGAGTAGGTCCGGAGAAGGGCAACGAGACTGGTGAGGGAATTGGAGAACGTTTTATGAGGAGAGGCTGAGGGAGCTGGGATTGTTTAGCCTGAAGAGGCTGAGAGGAGACCTTATCGCTCCCTACAGCTACCTGAAAGGAGGTTGTAGTGAGGCCGGTGTTGGCATTTTCTCCATAGTAACTAATGACAGGACAAGACAAAATGGCCACAAGTTACACCAGGGGAAATTCAGATTAGATATTGGGAAGAATTCCTCTACTGAAAGAGTAGTTAAGCACTAGAACAGTCTGCCCAGGGAAGTGGTGGAATCACCACCCCTGAAGGTGTTCAAAACATGGGTGGATGTGGCACTTTGGGATGTGGTCTAGTAGTCATGGAGGTGTTGGGTTGACAGTTGGACTTGTTGAACTTGAAGGTCTTTTCCAACCCTAAAGATTCTATGTTTCTATGATTTTCTGACAGCTCAGATTAGCTGTATGTTCTAAAGGGATTTTGAAAATATATCTTTAAAATTAATAATCCTGTAATCTCATGTTTGGAGTCATCAGAATTTGCTCCACTGTGCAGAAATACGTTTTTTTCACCTTTGCTTAAGGTGATTCTTTTAATACTAATCCTAATACTGTGCTGCCTCACTTAATAGTTCTCATATTTGAGCAAGAGATTGTTAAACAGAGTCAAAAACAATGAAGACTTTGATTTTCATAAATTTTGGTTCTTTTATAATTAATTATTGGCAAGGTATGACTAATTTATTTATTAAAGACAATGTTATAATTCATATTCATTGGCTAAAGTATATGTCTGGAAAAAGTCATAATGGGTTCAGGACAATTTTGAAAAATATGATCTGAACAACTGGAAATGAGTAATAAAAATTCGTAATACCTTGACTATCTATGAAAAACTTTTGACATTTCTCTTTTTAGGCATATGTGTAGTGTATGTCAGGCCAAAGATAATTAATATAGCACAAGAATAAGAGTGATATTACCTAGAAAAACTCTAAGCCTGGTTTCACAGTCAAGTAGATCCTGCATGATCTGCATTTTTGAAACTAGACTTACATTTTAAATCATGGAAAATATCCATTGCAAATACAGAATAATCAGTGAGAGAGAAAATTTATGAGTAAACATAGGATCAATTGTCTGAAGCAATAAAAAAATAAAGTGCTACATGAGCAGAGAAACAGAAGAAAACATTAATTTATATTGTGAATTTTATCCCTGTCCTGCTTCTCACCCCAGCTTGTCCACATGCACTTATAATACACCCACTAGGAAAAAGAAATCAGTGACTATGACTCATCTGGAGCTGGGTCCATCTGGATAGGCCAACCTGTTATGTGCATGCCTTATTAGCCAGGAGGTTGCTATAGAAGAGGGTTACAATGATTGAGCTGTGCCTTCCTCAGAGGAGTCATAAATTTCTCTTTTATTCTGATATTTATTTCCATTAGACTAGAAGGAAAACATCTTAGAGTACTCTAACCTTTATCAAACCTGGTTAAAATTAGTCAGCATCAAAAATAACAGGGGGAAGGGACTTGGGAAATGGATCAATGAGAAAATTATATAAGTAATTTATTTCAGGAATTCAGGTCTAAATGGATTCTAAGTTGAAGCATCCATGCTCCTTTTTGTTATTTAACACTTTTTTACCCATACCAAATGAGAGAAAAAAATGTTCATTAATTTCTGAAGTGACAAATTTTTCACAGCCCTGATCTTGTAGTGAGTGCTGAGTCTGCTGCAGGCCCCATGGGATTCAGCAGGGCTGAAATATCCTGGATAAAGATGTGGAGCTGCCTACCTAGGTTGTTTAAATGACAATATTTACTCAGTCAATATTTCCTTGGTAGCTCAGCACCTCATAAACTTGAAGTTATTAATTTTCATCTCAGTGAAGTATGGAGACCTTTAGTTTACACATAAGGTACCTCCTGAAGTTACCTCCACCGAGGGAGATGACTAAAAAAGCATTGAGCACTGTTTCAGTAAATTTTCAGATGCCAGGCTCCTAAGCAGAATACATGATTCTTCATCAGGTCCTTGATTTCCTTTATCATGCAAAGAAGAGCAATTTAGGTGCCCAAACATAGGCAGACTGTGTATTTAGATGCCTTGGGGTATCCTACCTTTCTTGCCTCCAGATGCTAGTCCAGGAAGATACACATCTTCAAACATACTGTGTCATATCTGTGTGCTCCACGTTGATGACTTCTTAATGAAGGGCATCTCCAGTGGCACTAGGCACCTATGTTTATGTATCTAAGTCTCACCTTAGATGGGGAACTAGCAAAAACCAACATTCTCTGAATGGATGAGACTGGAACATCTTTAAAAAACTAAATTAACAATTCTGGGATAGGCAGGAGCATTAGACAAATACCGAAGGACTCCAAATTTGTAATCTTTTAGGGTTTGGGCATGAAGTGGGTGTGCTCCCCCAGTGTTCACCAGAAAGATACTGCCCACACTGAGAGCTGTAGACATGAAGAATTTTATAAGACTTTACAGTGACTGCCAGGCTAAGAGACATCTGATCTTCAGGATCTAGATTTCAAACTTGGCTGTTTAAATACCAGATCTAAATGATATTTTAGGCATTAAAATCCTTTGTATGCTTGAGCTGAAATGATTTGATCTGTCATAAGGAAAGTCTGGAGGAGGAGAAATCAGACCTCTTCCTCTCATCACCTAAAGCACTGGCCCATGCTCCCTCACAGAACAGCAGCTTGAAAACTAATAACATAAAAATCCCAGCTTGGTCCCTACTTGCTTGACCTTTTTTTTTTTCTTATGCTCTTTTTATATTTTTTATCCTAGAAATGATTCTCAGGGAAGTCTAACAAGACATTAGAAGGTATGTTTTAAGAGGACAAAAGGGATACAGACTTTCTAGGAAGTAAAAGGCAAAACTTTTTCTACTTTACATTGGAAGTGGTTAAACAGGACTCATTTATGTATTTCAAAAGTACCACTCAAGAAAGGTCTTACCTCTTTTAGTTCTGGTCCCGGGACTGATGAGTGTTAAACGCACTGGCACTGCAGGATGATTACTGAAAAAACTGAAAAGCTAAATAAATGGCAGTCTTTACTTTTCCTAATTAAAACAGATTAGCTACAGCAATTTACTGTCAGGATTAATGCAGCATGAGCCAGGCAGATGTGATCAATTAAATAGCTCTACTTTTGCCAAAAGAAATGAATTCACTGCAACTGGATTTTATAAAATCTTCATTGCATCTAAACATCCACATCTAAATCTTTACAACTTTGTGGCATTTTTTACATTCCCTTTTCTAAATGTTTTATTGCCAGAGGGTATTATAGGCTTTAACATATTTATGAATATGCAGTCCTTTATCTGTGTCCTCTGTTGAGAACACAGTAAAGCTTTATCTAGATCACTGTGACAATAATTTCAACCTCACCACTAACAGGAAGAATCAAGAAAGCTACACTTTTCATGGCACTGGACCTCCATCTAGTGAGAATGAGAATAATGCACATTTCTGGGGCATAAAACCAGTACTGTTCTTGCTTCCATGTCAAAAAATGCTTCCATAAAGGGAATTTTGCTTAGTTGCCAAAAAAAAAAAAAAAAAAAGACATGGATATATTTACATAAAATGTGAAGGAAAATGTTCTTTTCTATTTTGAAAAACTTCACAGAATTCATCCCAGTCTCATTTTCAGTTAAATGTCAGTGATTGCTCACTAATGCCAGGAAAGGAAACAGACCTTGGGAAAATTCTGCTATAGTCAGATACATGTAACAGCTGATACTGTTTTGCAATGTCATGCTCCATTGTTTACCTAGCTTAGAGACTGGAAACACCAGTTTAAAGGCTGCCTTCTGAGGTGGGAAGGTTTTATCAACCCCATTGCACAGGCAGGGAAGAAACACACAGATCATGGGCTGGATTTTACAGGTTTAAATGTGTAGAGATAGGCACCTACTGAGCTTTCCAGATATGACTGTGGGGGGTTTTTAAGTCAAGGTTTTAAGTGCCTGGTTCCTCCAAAGCATCATGACAGATGCCTGTCTGTATCTGTTGCCACATAAATGACCATAAAACTTGCCCTGATATGCCAGACTGATACCCTGCTCTTCTTCCCATCTGGAGGGTGACAGAACTGCAATTAGTATCTGCTCACTGATGCACTTGCAATAACAACAGTTCAGTATCAGAGTTTGTACCTCAGAGCATGCTTCATGAGATTACTGTAAAAATTTCTACAACCTTTTCACATAAAGGAAGGATAAAGCCACCATGGGCATCTGAATGCCCAGTTTTCTCTGATGCCTTACATTTTAAAATGTTAGTGTGGACTTTTTTTTCAGCTGCTTTTTCCAGGTTCAGGCATCTGGATTATTGCTATGAGGTGCTATACTATAGAAAAACCTTTTTAAACCAAAAATAAATAATCTTTGCAACAGCCTGCCTCAGTGTTCACAGATCATAGACCACCATCAGAAAAGGGCTATTTTTAAGAGACATAGGTGTTGCCTATAAATATTATGACAGATAATGTCTTCATACAGGCAATTTGCTTTTAAAGTATTTAATAAAACTATATGACATTTTTTAAAAAGGTTTGTGAGAGAATGCAAAGCACTTATGTTGACATAAATCATAGAATCACAGAACGGCTTCAGTTGGAAGGGATCTTAAAGATCATCTAGTTATAACACCCCCTGCCATGGACAGAGACACCTCCTAAATCCACTGCTACGTTTCAAAGTAAAAATTTGCAGATGAACACAGAGTCTGTTTAAATGGAATTAGATGATTTTTTTTTTTTTTTAGTTAAGAAACCAACTCATGTTTCCCAGTTCTGTTAGATTTCCTCCAAGTCATGTATTTTGTGGGTGTGCATGAGAAAATGAAGAAACCTAAATAGTCTACTTTACATCCTTGGAAATTATTATGATATACCAAGGAGATATTCTTCACATAGTACAAGTTTCAGGTGAATTACTGTAGCCATGGAATTTCAGGTAAAATAAATTAATTTCATTGCTTTGATATGTTTGTCTAGATTAGTCTCTAATGTTTCTCTAGTTGTGACTACACCAGGTTTAGACTTTCAGATCCCATTCATGCTCCCAGCCTCACCTTAGTCAAGTTAGTTATGGTGAGTTCTACATCATTTGTAAGAGACAAGCAGAAAAGTTTTAAATCTACCAGAACTTGCTACAGGGGACTTCAGTAGTACACTTTCCTTTTGCCAAAATCTATTAAGTTTTGTTATCTGTCTAATGCATTTTTTAGTATGAGATGCTAAAGAGGAACTGCAAAAATATAATAAGGAAATAAATGTATAGAGTGGTATTCCCAGACAAGCAAGAAACCACATGGTAGGCGAGATACAATTGAGAAAAGTAGCACTATACAGTATGGCCAAAAATTTAGAGCAGTAGTTGAGTTCAAATATTAAAAGATCCTCCAATTTTATTTTGTAGAGTAGTTAGCAGAGTCTTTGAATTTCAACAGCTATGAAACTTGGACTGAATTATATTTACGTTCTCAGTGTTTTGTCACATGGTTCTTTGTAATGGTTACATTTTTCACCTGTATTCTGTGAAACAGCTTCCAAACATGAGTAGCTACTGTAGGTCTGGCAATACTAAATCTGTAGTGATAGAATTGGTCCAGTCAGCTTTCTGAGCCACAAATAAGGCATTTCAGTATGTGGATTTGTATAGGGCCAAGTGTCTCACAACCAGTAAGTTGATGAGATACACAGAACCTTTCTGTGGTTCAGGAAAGATAAATTAGAGATTGGAAAACCTGAAAACAAAGCTCTGACTTCCTGCATGAGTCCCAGGGATGCTCTGGAGAGCTCTTCATTTGATCCCATAACCCAAGCCTCGCTGGACTTTAAAAGTTTTGGACTTTATCATAAAATCAAAGGCAAGAAGCGAGCCAATGCTCAAAGAAATGCTCAGTTCTCAATTTAAATCTGCTGTCACTAAGCAGGCAGGAGCTCTGGATAAAGCCAAAATAAGCCCCAAAGAAGACCTACAGAGAGAAAAACAATTCCTTCCTCCAAAAAAAAAAAAAAAAGGCCCATATGATTTAATGATGTTAATGACTTGCAATTACAAAGCACTAATATATGTACATCCAGACTATAACTCTCTAAAAAAAAGATACCAGACATTCACTGAACTACATCTAGAGAGCTACTGAGGTAGCTTAAAATACCCTTTAATGGGCTTAGTTGTTAAATTGCATGATCTGCATTTAGCACACAAATCTAAGCATTCACCTTAGCCCCCATGGACGCTTATTGCAAAGTTCCACCTAATAAATGTGTCCCCTTTTTTGTCTGCATTAGCAAATCAGAGTCTGAGGCATTAGGCATTTGTTCTATGTATTATGATGCTCTAGACTGCTTTTTCAAGGACTGGGAAATTCAACTTTTTTTCTTTTTTTTTTTTCTGGGGAATTAAGGATACCGGGGAAGTATTGTCATTCTGATGATCCTACCTTATACTCTTATTACAGAATGAATGGATATGTCCAAAGATAATGTATATCTGATATTTTAATCCATGTCTTAAGACATGTAGAGAAGACTGGTTTAAGCAATAAAAGAAAACCATGGTTGTGAGGGATATACATGAATGCTAGAGGCATTGACAAAACCTCATGTAGGCTGGGGTGGTTTCTCTGTAATTGTAATTACAAATAAACAGTGATAAACTCTCATAAGTTACTATTGTTTATCAGACAAATCTAGCAATCATTTGAGATATGTTCCTAAAAACAATGCAGCATTTGGAAAATACGATACTAGGAATTATAGAAAGAATTGAGAAGAAAATAGAAAAAATAACAAATTCCTCTTGAATGCTGCATATGGTTTTAGTTACTTCATCTTGAAAATATCAGGAAAGAGTGCAGGAAAAGATGTCACAGATGATGGAAGATAGGTAATTGTTGCCTAAGAGCTTTGTAAAATATTCCTGAGAAGGAAATATTAACTAAATCTGGACACTTTGGTTGAAAGGGCACAACTGAGAGAGGATACAAATGACTATCCTTTAAGACAGAGTGAATAAATTAGAAGCAATTAGTCATTGTATCCCATAATCCGTAACATGGATGGCACTCCCTCAGGCTTTTAAGCAGATGCTCTTAAGGGAATGTTTGTTCACACTGTGTGGTTAAATCAGGTTTGTTTAATGCTACTGAAGACAGTGTTTCAGATGTAGCCTCCAACATGGGTGGTCTTTCAGTTGCTGGTACCAACAGCTGGGACAATATAAACGGGAAGAATTACTTTATGCATGTTCTCTGCTTTATAGTTTTCATGAAGAAATGCTCCCCAGCAGGGAAATGTAGGCCTAAAGGAGGAAAGCATTTGATCTGTGTAGAAATAGAGACCCTTAACAGCTGATGTGATAGAGCAGAGGTTAAGTCCTCTGAGATTTCAGCAAGAGAAGGTGTCCTCTTTTGTGATACTGCTCCTACCCCAGGAACTGAATGACAAGCACACTGGCATCCAACACATTGAATAGTCTTTACCACAAATGGGAGACACACGTGGAAGATCAAGTCTGGATATAATTCAAGACTAATCACAGACAGAGGAACTAATCCAGAGATAAAGAATATCCTGTCATATTGGGGTTAGAGAGCTTTCATCTATTTTTCTACCCATTAAACTTCAGAAAGTATTCATGCTTACAGTCCCAGTCAAATTTAACATCGCTTGAACTCTCCAGTAAAGAAAATCCTTCCAGAAGGTGTTATCTTAAGAGTCACTGAATCACACAGACTATTAGGGATTGGAAGGGACCTCAAAAGATCATCCAGTCCAACCCCCCTGCCGGAGCAGGATCACCTAGATCAGGTCACACAGGAACGCATCCAGGTAGGTTTTGGATGCCTCCAGAGAAGGAGACCACACAACATCTCTGGGCAGCCCATTCTAGTGTTCTGTTACCCTCACCATGAAGAAGTTTCTCCTCATATTTATGTGGAACCTCCTATGTTCCAGCTTGCACCTGTTGCCCCTTGTGTGTTACTGTGTACTGAAGTAATTATGACTTTAGTTGGTGGTGTTTCTGGAATTTTGCAAGGTTGTATTTGCTTCTCTGTAGGCAGATGTAACCTGAGGACTAATTTGGATAACTCTGTGAAAAATTCTTGCAGTTCTTGTATCCACAAGTATTTAAAATATGTCCCTCTGTGGGCTGCGCACACTTCTAGTATACTGCAGCCATGAATTAATACCATTGCTGTAGTTGCATAACATTCATCAAAACCTTCTGCTTTCTCTCACATTTTCCACACAGCATATCTTACTTTCCTCTGAATTTAGCAGTCACATTGTTTTCCATTTTCAGATTAGCAACGCAGGGTTTGCCATGCTGTTTCTTTGTAAGAACATTAACCCTAAGATTTTCTTGTTTCTCTTCTCAAGATAACTAGCTATACAGTCTTGCATTTCTGAAGGAAACTATGTAACATATGTAACTATGTAACCCAGGATAGTGGAGGGCTGTTCTTAAGCACTCAAGAGATGTTTTTCTGCCCTGTGTTTCTGATTTCTATTCCAGTCAGCCTGAAACAACTTCAGACTAAAGACCATTATGCTCACACCATACTCCCCTTACGTTCCTTCTAGCAGTTGATATTGCTTCCTGAGTGTGACATTTGGCCTCTACAGTGATAGCAGGATGGCAACTATGCTGTCATTCATCACCTAGATCACTCCCTTGATCATCCTCTCTTCTTCCACAGTTCTGCCCAGAGAGCTCTATAAAATGGATAGTTCACAGCAGAAATGGGTGAAAGAGGATCAGACTTTGGGGTCAGTATCTCTATCCTTGAAGTGACTGAGACTTTGCTAGCCACAGGCAATCCTCTCCGCTTGAGGTGAAGGAGGTGTTCCCCCATGGTTGCTGGCAGGCAGGTGGATGGCAAATGCTGTTTCTTGTCTCAGAGTGCAGGAAAGCTGCAAGGCTTTTGAGAGCAATATTATCAAGTTTAGAACTGGGAACAGAAGGCAGGCATGAACCCAACAGTGTACCAATAGAAAATGGAATCACCATTCAGGATCATCTTTCCTCCTACCTTTTCTTATGCCTCTCATGGTGGAGGAGGTGGAAAGGCTTCACGTGTCTTGAGGACAACACATGCCCTAGCAAGGAACTTGCTGGGTGAGTTCTCCTTGTAAGGACCATACACAAACAGCTGATGCCTCTGACAACAGGCTGAACCTTTCACAGGCGGAACACTGAGCAAAAGCAAGGTGCCAGTCTGCGCACCACTGGGCAGGGTTTACAGGGGCTTGGCCAGATTCTCCACATATGCCAAATAAAGCTGTATTTCCTATAATATGTTCTCACCAAAACCCTGCCTGGCTTTAGGTTGTGTTCATTTTATAACTTCTGGAAGTGCTTTTCCAGAGCAATGGTATTTGTTTTGTCTCAACTCTGTCTTTCTGATGTAGAAATAAAGTCCGGTTGTGGTTCATTAGTTCCCGGTTAGTATCAATTTCCATTTTGAAGACCATTTTACATTTTATGAGAAAAAGCTGTACAATTTTAATTTTGAGGAAAAGCAAGCTGTCATTCTTCTTTCTGACTCTCGAACATTTCCTCACTTATCCTCACTCACCCTGCTGCAGCTCAGGAGCAAATCACATAGAACAAATAGGACAGCTCCAGCCAGATTTATTCAATTTTCCAAGGTGCTATGAATCCATATGTTATTTATAAAACATTTAAGAGAATTCATAGGATTTTTTAATGTAACATAAAAGTGTATGAGCTATATATGTACATGTCATTAAAATTGCCTCAACTAAATAATGACAATAATCAAAGATCTGTTGTACAAGTACTGAGGTTAGCTGCATGAGAACTGGACATAAGAATGCATAAACAAGTATCAGATTCATCATTAATACCATGGTAATTTTTTAGTCTTCTCTCTTGGCTCTCTGGCTACTATGAAGCCCACATAAGCATTATGAAACTTCCCATACTATTGTCAGTCATTGACTTGACAGCCTCACTCAAAATAAATCCATTGAAGTGGTATGCTTCTCTTAGCTGAAAAAGAAGAAGATTCTCTGTATTTACAGGGCTTTCATACCACTGGAGTTGTGTTACCAGTTGCCATTTATACCTTCCCCATTTCCCTATCCTACTTTAAAACATTACTTTTGGAAGGTGCAGAGGTAATAGAATGACAGCAGCTTATTAATTGGGACAATGCAAAAGAAATCTGACACTGGAAACAGTAAAATGAGATGAAAATGCTGCAAGAACACAAAAACTGTGTACATGAAACCATTGATTTCCTGAGGGTCCTTGCACCTTGCTGTCATTCCCTTTAATGTGCTTTGGCATGTCTGCAGCCACCACTACCAGCACAGAAAAATATTCATGTATATTTAATAAAAGGAAAATGTGTTAACGTCTGAGAGCTTTGTATGAAAAAGTACATTCAAAACTTATATCAAATCTCAAAAGCCTATGACTGCAAAGAATGACTTATGATATCTGAAATATGACCATAAGATTACAAGGTTGTCCACCCACAGGTACAACTATATTCTGCTTTCCTCTAGGCATATTTTCCTATTCAGAGTTATCTTGTTGCTCTGTTATCTTGTGAGGGAGTAGGAAAACTGATTGTAAATTCGCACATATATGTATACCCACACACAAACTTATCACCTGTGTATATTTATCCATATTATTCTCTGGTGTTCATCCATTTCCTGACAAGCTGTCATATTTCATTATTTCTTAAATTTGAAGTGAAATTAATCATGAATCCACTGTCCTAGACTCCATATTTGTTTAGTTGTTTTTTTTTTTGCATGTGAATGTATTATCCTGCACTATTATTATTTATTATTTTATTTAAATAATTATTATGCATCTGTGTATTTACTTAAGGAAGAAAAATGCGTTGGGGAGCCTCTGAACATGCTATTAGCTTGTTCCCATCATATGCATCAATTTCTTGTCATGGGTTTTTAAATTCCTCACTAGATTTCCTTTGTCCAGTTAGGAAATCCACTCTCCCATACAGCAGGCTCAGGTGTGGATTCCTCACAACTATTTTTAGGATGTGCTTGCACTGAGATTTATACCATTCTCTGGAGGTGTCTGTCTTTCTACACCGATTAAATTGACAGGATGTGTGACTAAGCTTCTAATTTAGGTATCTCAAGGCTGTTTTTAGGCACAGGATGTTCTCCAGGGTCCTGGCCACATCACCTGCATATCTGGAATAGTTAAGAAAAGCATCTCCCTTCTTACCAAAAATCTTTGCCTCCACCATATGGTTAGAAAGTAACAAGTTATTTTGTCCTTGACCAGGGGACAGCAAAATTCAGCTTTGCCTGCCCATCACGAGAAGACCTTGGCCACTTTGAGTGGACATCTGAAACCAGCTTCCTGTGAAGTCCAGGTCAGCATTTCCACACAATGCTTCAGTTCCACCTATTAGGACTCTTCATTTGTGAACAGTGAACCTGTAAAAAGTCCACCACATAACTCCAGGCTTCTATTCAAGTGTTAAAAGTCAAGAGGATGTTATTGCCAACACTGCCAGGAGCTACTCTGTGTTCTTCACTTCTTTTACCCTAGATCTTAATAGAAGAACCATTCATCATTTTTCTCAGTTTATTCCTCATAACTGTGAAATTTGTCATGGATTTTCATCCTGTATTTCTTAAAAGATTGTCAAATATTGCAGAACTGTATAATTCAAATAAGGATAGAGAATTTTTAATCATTTTCTGTTTCAAATACGAAAAGAAAAATGTTTCTAACCCCCTTGCTTCTTAAGCAGTCATTACTTTCACAATATTCTAGTGTACATTCAAAAACCCACAAATATTTTGGAGGAAAACTGTGAAATATTTTTCCTTATGCAGTTTTCACATTGCTTTCTTCTCATATCTGTCTAAAATAAAAAGACAATATAGTTAGCTGAAGAACTGGTTTCAGTATCCTGTCCATGAGGAAAATAGAGAATTAGAAGAGTCTTTGTTTCGTAAGTGATATCCCTACTGTACTTTGTGCTAATCAATTATGTATATTGTACACACTGTTGCAATTGCAAAACATCTGCTGGGGCAACTCCTCCATTTTTCTTCTTACAATGTATCTGGCAGAGTCTCTGGATTCTAAGCAGAATGATCTGCTGACCTGGAAATCTTCTTCTGCATGTACCTGCAACAATCATTTCCTTATTTTTTTTCCTTTTCTTTTTAACTAATTTCTCAAGTTTCTATTCCCCTCTTTGATCATCTTTAAAGGATCTATATGAACAATAGTCCAGCATTATAGTAATTTCCTGTTGCCCTGGGTTGTCATGGTCAGCCATTGCCTTAAAGGCACAATGATCTGTTTAAAATGATACAGTTCATCCCACATTGGACAATCTACATACTGACTTCAAGTTCAGGTACTGGGAAGACAGTTGAGGCAGGGTAAAGTGCTGTGGCACTCACATGTACTTTGAAAAGTCTTCAGAAGATAATGAGGTTTGAGATTTTTACATCACCTTGATTTGGAGGTCCCCCAGGACATTAGTGACCTCTAGTATGAATTCTGAGGTCTTGCGTGTATTAGAAGTGAAAATTAGGCCAATATTTGTTTCTGTTTTGATCTTGACTTTTAAAAGTATGCATCCAGCAGATAAGATGTCCTTTGGAAAGGAAAGGATGTCTTTAATATGCCTTTGTTCGATGTGTGTGATGGGGTTATTCTGTAACTATTAGAGTGTATGAAACAAGCAAAGAAAATCCAAATTAACATCAGTTAGATCAGCCTGGTCTGCTTCAACTCAGTATTAGAGGTCCATAGAAATGAGGGCCTCAGGAGAAGTAAGTATGTGGATTTCTCTGAGACAAGGCATAATTGTAACCTATAACAAATACAAGAAAATATATACCTCACATGGTGAATTCAAATGAATCACACACAACACTACATGGACAGCACATTCATAGCCATGAAAGAAATTCTTCTTAGTGTAGCCCTTTGCTGACTCCTTTAAATGCTGTTACTATTTCTGCAACTCAAAGATACAAAAAGCTAGCACAAACTGAAAACTGCTGTATCATTCTCCTCCCTCACCAAAGCTTAAAGTTATCTAAATGTGGATAATATTTAGATTTACACTATGTTAGTTTATAGCATATTTTGAAAACTAAAGCCTTAGGAGAAAACCAATGGCTGTGGAGGCTAAAAAAGCCTTGAAATAATAAACCCAGCTCCTGCTGGAACTGAGATTCAGCACTGCAACTGTGCAAAAGCAAATCAAATAATCAGTTTGAATTGCAAGCAGATCAGGACTCCCCAGAGTCTGGCTTTTCAGTTTCTCAATGGAGAGACCAACAGATGGAAAATAGCTGAAGAAAGCAGGCTTGCTTTCTTTGCCCACTGAATAATTTCCTTCTTATGCCTTTTTGTCTATCTGTGGCTTTTAGCTCTATTTACCCAAAATGATTAGAGCTTTCTGTGAAACAGAAGCTTGGAGGAACAGAAGGTTGTGTATATTCTTGCTGATACAGCCACCTGTTGTCTTGCCACATACCCCATTTATTTACTACTGACTTGCACAACCTTCCTCCCTAAGCCTAGCAATGCCAAATGGGACTTCGATTTCTTCTTTTCAGTTTTACTGTAGCAAGTCAACAAAATGGTAAAAACTGTCTTCCCTATTTTGTAACCTTTCTGTAGTGAAATCTGTCCTACCTTAACCAAAAATCTTCATGGTTTTACCTCCTGCCACCTGCTCAACCATACAAGAGATGTGATGCTGTCACAGGTTTCCAGATATAGGAAATAATTTTGAGTCAAGTGCACAGTCAGAAAGTCACGAGAGAGGGAGCAAGACAGGTTATTTATAATTGCTGAAGATGCTTCACAATGGCAAATCATCTAAGCCGCTGGTCTATTTTCTGAAGCAACTTGGCTCTGCTAGGGATTAATTTTCTCCACAGGACTTTTGGCAGTGCTGTTAAAGCCTGCTGAGACACTGGACTGTCAAAATCCACACTAGCAAGGATCTCCAATATACTGACATTTCTAGGTCAAGCTGGTTCTGAGATAAGATTTTTATAGAAAATATCACAAGGCATTACAAAAAATGAAACACCTTGGGTTTTTTAGAGACCCTCGTCTGCAAAATAGATACTGTCCAATTATATTGAAACTTTTCCAGAAAAATGTACCTTTGGCTACAGCTCCACTCTACCTGCCAATTTCAGATGGAAAAGACTTTATAAAAAAAAAAAAAAGCAATCATTTGTTGATTGAATGGGGATGAAGCAGACAGAATTAGACTTACAATAGAAAGTGATTCACATTTTATCTTTGAACTTACTGTACAGCATCTGTAATTTCACCTGCTCTTCTTTTACAGGAAGGTGAAGAGCAGACGACTGGATTGGAGATAAGTTGAAGGAGGCCATGGGCACATGCCTCTGACTTTCAGGAAAGCCCAAGAGAAATGCAAATAGTTAGTTTGCTAGCCTTTTGCCACAGCCACTACTTCTCAGAACTCTCCTACTTCTCAGAGAGATTCCATGAATTGAGGTAAATATTTAAAAGATGTTCCCAATTGCGTCCAAACTCTGACTTATCCCTCAGCCAAGCCATCTCTCTACTGGACTTCTTCCATGGAGAAGCCATGTTTATTTTCATTTCCAATCACAAAGACGTTGGTTTTGTGGTTTTAAATGTTCGTGGGAGGATATGGCCTTTAAAGTGCCAATTTTCTTTTGTTACTGCAATATTCCAATGAAACCAGTTAGCTGCCTAAACTGAAAGAGCAACTGGGCAAGCACCATTTGTTTGGGGTAAACATTAATAATATTTGCACTGGGAAGGATTAGGCTGGCTTTAGTCAGCATCAGCATTTTATTTCAGAAAATCTGTTACACGATCTGTCGGATTATATTCACTATTTGAAGTTTTTTTAGGAAGAAGCATTCAAATTAGACTTATAAATATTGAAAAGCATTGAGATATGCTAGAAAGAAATCTAGAAAAAAAAGACCCCCCTGAAAAGAGAGTCAGGGATGCTCAGATGTAGAACATTCTATGGCCTGGTAGTAGCCACCTGCCCAACCAGCCCATGCACAGCTCCGGCTTAGCCAGGGTAAGTTCTGGCTGGCATTTAGATCAAAAACTTCAAACAGAGGCAAGGATTCAGCACCGAAATGAGTGGATCTGGCTCCAGCAAGGTTCATGGTTTCACACTTTCTTGGTCCTAACTCCCTGCCACTTGAGGATAGCCACAGAGTAACACTCATTTATTTTGCAGTACTATACCATTTGCCAAAAAGGAACTAATCAAGAACATGGGGTTTTTTTCTGCTCAGAAAGTATCTGGAAATCTATATGAGGTCACATCTGAGATAAATCCAAGTAGGGCACACCAGGACAGAGTGGTAAAGGATGTTTAAGTTGAAAAAAAATCAATTCCTTCTTATCTCAAGGGCCAGGATTACATTTCCCATTCTGAGGCTGTACACAGTTTCTCCTCTCCCAGTGAAATCCCTACCAGAAGTGTCTGGCAGGAAATCTCTCTGTTACAAAATACCTTTAAAACTCTTACTAGAGAGACAAGTTTTGGTCACTGCAGTCCCTCTAGACACAAGCAAAACTCCCTCTCCCAACCAGACCTGAAATTCACAAAAGGTGCCATCAAGGAGATATTTAGAGTCATAGAATCATTTCTTCTGTGGCCCAGACCGCAGCTCCTGAAAGGACATTTCTATGGGTATATGTGAAAGGCAGGAAGCAAATAGGTGAAGAGGCTGGCTCTGCCTCAGGGTATGGCTGGCTGTGGGAACAGACAGTGTTGATTCTAGTAGCAACAAGAAAATAACCTTGACCTTGGGTGATACAAACATAAAGGACCCTCATGAAATATTGGCCCTATAGGGTGCCCTGTGTCCCTGGGCTGGTTCCATGGTGGCCCATGTGATGTTCATCCAGGACATTTGGTGACAGTTGACACAAAGAAGGCAGAGTTATTAAATGCCGCCTTTGTCTCTGTCTATACTGCTGAAGACTGTCCTCAAGAGCTCCTGACACCCAAGGCACCAGAGGATAGCATGACTAAGGAGTCATCCCTGGTTGATGATGACTGGGTTAAAG
This sequence comes from Chloroceryle amazona, assembly GCA_027560015.1. Taxonomy (NCBI): domain Eukaryota; kingdom Metazoa; phylum Chordata; class Aves; order Coraciiformes; family Cerylidae; genus Chloroceryle; species Chloroceryle amazona. Next base: position 122 of record JANHFX010014000.1, on the reverse strand, counting down.
AACAGCTGAGTAAGCTGGACATCTGTAAGTCCATGGGTCCTGATGGCATCCACGGGTGCTGAGGGAGCTGGCACAAGTCATTGCCAGACCACTCTCCATTATCTTCAGTAAGTCATGGCAGA